>MU709291.1:34801-130635 GCA_026770625.1 Nicotiana glauca
AGATGAAGAAGGATCATTAGAATTAGCAGGTTGCTCAAGAGAAACATTTTGTTCAAGTACATGAATATTCTCTTCTGGATCAGGAACTTGAAGTAGATCAACATCTGAGAGCTGGTTTACTTCTGGAGACAAATGAGGTGATGAGCAAGAGGATGGTAATGCAGTGTCAGCTGTAGAGTTTCCATGCATAGCTGGAGAGAGCATATCCAATACAGGAAAAATAGGATTACCATATGACTTCACATGTTTGAAAGGAAATACATCTTCCTTGAATAAAACATTTCTGCTTACTACAAATGTTTTTGAGTGTAGTTCATATAGAAGATAGCCCTTTTGTGTTGAAGAATATCCCATGAGTACAGCAGGAACAACCTTAGGTGCAAATTTATCTTTTATTCTGGGAGTAGTAGTATAGCATAGACATCCAAAGACTCTTAAGTGGGACAAAGAAGGAGGATGCAAATAAAGCATCTCAAAAGGAGATTTGTAGTCAATCACTTTAGAGGGAAGCCTATTCAGTATGTATACAGCTGTAATCACACATTCACCCCAAAACCTTAAGGGAACAGATGCCTGAAATCTAAGTGTTCTTGCCATGTTAAGTATAGTTCTATGTTTCCTCTCCACTATCCCATTTTGTTGGGGTGTATACACACATGAGCTTTCATGAACTATACCAAGATTGATCATCAAATTTTTGAAATCCGTACTAAAAAACTCACTTCCATTGTAAGTCCTTAAGGTTTTAACTGTGATAGAAAATGTGTTCTGAACTTGAGTAAGAAAATTCTTTAGAACAACATATGCTTCAGATTTGGAGGTTAAAAGATATATCCAAGTATATCTACTATAGTCATCTACTATAGTAACAAAGAATCTTTTCCCATCATGAGTAGAACATCTGTATGGTCCTCAAATATCACAATGCACCAATTCAAACATAGACTTAGTTGTTGTACTACTAAGCTGAAAAGGAAGTTTACTTTGTTTGGCTAATGGACAAACAGTACAATGTTGTCTATCATTTGCATTCAACTTATTCAACTTGTCTACTTTTCTTATTACATCTAGAGGAGCATGTCCTAGCCTCCTATGCCATAAGCAACTTGAGCTTGCAAGAGAAGGAACAGTAGCAGCAGTAGCATTGACTACAGAAGCACTTTTAGTTTTCAACTGAGCTAAAAATTGTTCTGAGATGCCTCCTTTAAGCACATAGAGTCCATGTTCTTCTTTACCACTCCCCTTCACCTGACCACTGTAAAGATCCTGAAAAATGCAGAAATCAGGAAAGAAGCCTACCATACACATTAGTTCCTTGGTGAGCTGTGAAACTGAGAGTAAGTTGAATTTAAAATCTGGAATATAGTGAACATTAGAAATCTTCTGGTTATTCAACACAGATGTGCTTCCTGTGTGTGAGATTTGCACTGAATTACCATTAGGAAGATGAACTATGTTTTTCTCTGTTGTAGGAAGTAGAGTATGTGTTTGCAGTAGCTCAAGTTTAGATGTCATGTGATTTGAAGCTCCAGTATCAATTATCCAATCACTATTGATACACTGAGACACAAAAGCATTCACATGTGATAAAATACCTGCAGCAACTATTTTACTAGATGCATCAGTGCCTTCTGTACCTCCTTTGGACAACATTTGAACAATCTGTTGGTACTGTTCTTGAGTAAAGAATGGTTGAGTTTGTATCATCTGTGGTGTTTTGGAACTAGATGGAGTGGCTCCCTTTTGATAATAAGATCCAGTGTTCAGTTGTTTTTCACAGCTAATATGATCTTCCTCTGCTACAAAGTTTGAGTTTCCTGCAAAATTGGCATGAAGTCCAGGTGCATTTCCTTTCTTCTTCGACTTAAAATCAGGTGGATAGCCTATCAATTTAAAACAGTTTTCTTTGGTATGACCTTTATAATGACAATAGTCACACTGCACATTATTCTTTTTTTGTCTATAACCTCCAGTGAAAACATTTTGACTTTTGTTTCCATATAAAGAAGTACCCTCCAGACCTTCAGTAAGTTGTGTAACCTAAACTATGTTCACAAGATTTCTTTGACTCTCCTGATCAACAAGAAGTGAATAAGCCTTGTTTGTGGTAGGCACAGAAGTCATCATCATAATTTGACTCCTGGATTGTGCATAGGAGTCATTCAACCTAGTAAGAAAATGTAACAATTTTTGTGCCTCAAAGTGTTGAGCATATAACTTTGACTCAGGACATGGACACCCTGGGCAAGGCATTAAAGCATCAAACTCATCCCACAGATCTCTCAACTTTGAGAAATAATCTGCTATAGTCATGGTTTCTTGGGTCAAATTATGCATTTCTCTATGAAGAAACAACACTGTAGAGCCATTAACTTTGTCAAATCTTTCTTTTAGATCTTCCCACACCTTATGAGCACTCGAGGCATAAAGTACACTACTCAACAGCCCAGGTTTTACAGCATTCATTATCCAGGATAACACAACAGCATTAACCTTTTCCCACAGATCATAAAGCTCTGGTTCAAATTTAGACTTAGGAAACCTTCCATCAACAAAACCTAGCTTACTTTTACCTAACAGACCAATTCTCATAGCACGACTCCACAAGGAATAATTATCAGATCCAGTCAATTGAATAGAGACTAGAGAACTACCTAGTGTGTCAGTTGGTTGACGGTACAATGGATGATTATGATCGATAGAAGGAAACGACGAACCAGAGACAGCAGTTGAAGTGCGAGCTGTGATGTTTTCTTCTTCAGTTTCAATCGCCATTGTAGACTGTATTTGAGTACAGAAAAATTGAGCCCTAGCTTCGAATTTTGTGATTACTCTAAGATAATTCTGCCTTTTTTTACAGGATTGAAGTAATCTAGAAGCTAAGTGTAGAAATCAGAAAAGAAAGCTGATGTTAATAACAATTGAGATCATTTCCAATGGCTCTGATACCATGATAACAGCCATAAAAACAGATCTGAAGCTTAGGGAAGAATGAGCTTAAGCAGTTGAAGAAGAGAAAGAGAGTACTATTCTATTCGATATCATCAAAGAAGAAAAATAACTGCTTTCTTACTTCTATTAGTTAATACTAATATCTATTTATACTAACTCTAATTACTCACTAACCAACTAACTAACTATAATAATTAACCATAGTTAACTATTAACTATCAGCTTGTCTAATTTGTCCTTCAACAAATATAGCATGAAATCCTACCAATTTCTGATGACTTGCCTACCACCCTTCCGAAATGTATTTTTTTTTCCTTTTCTTTGTTTGTAACTTTAAAATCATGATAATCTAGTGTAGTTTGTAAGTTATGCAATATGATAGTTAATTAGGTGTAATATCGTATGAAATCCTAATGGTTTGCCATGACTTGCATGATACCATTATGAAATGTATTTTGTTGCCTATTGTTTATTCATTGCGTTGAAATTATGACATTCCAATAGAGTTTGTATGTTATGCAATAGGATAACTAGATTAAATACAACATGAAGTCCAACTAATTTATCATGACGTGCATGCATGGCATACTTCACGATTTAGTAGCTTTTGTTACCATTTATGTCGCTAAACCTTAAAGTATTTTAGTCTAAATTTATTTCATTAAACTTAAAAGCATTATTTCCGCACAAATATCACATCGGGAATAAATTTTAAATACCTGCATGTATGGGGTCAAATTTGGCCCTCAACGTCTCTACGCCGAAGGGTACACCTAGTGAGCATACGTCAACTAAAGCAAGGGTACGACTTGGGCGTGGGGACAAAGGCGACGCCAGTTAAAACTCAGCATCCTCGCTAGGGGGACGTTGACTACTTTTTGTATTTTTATGATTGTTTCGAGAAAGGCCTCCTGCTATACAAAGGAGACCTTCCCATTGTAAAAGGGGATCATTATTATTCTCGGATAATATAACTCTCTTATTTTCTCTTACTCTCTCTCTATCTCTACATCTAACAAACACTCATTCTCGAGTTCATCTTATCAGATCTACTACAATAATTTCATCTCTTTTTTCTCTAGGTTTTATTATATTTGATTACGATTTACCCTCATTTATTTTTGATTGTTTTTAAGCTTACAAAGTAGATTGATAACTTTTGAGCCAAACAATTTGGCGTCGTCTGTGAAAAATGCGAGAATCAAAATCATAGTATCCACCTAGAGAACAACCAACTACCATTCTCTACACCGCACAAAAAGATGGCCGAAAATAACACCATTGCAGCCAATCTCCTTGATCCTCTCAACGAGGCCAGTGACGAGGGTATCTTGAATGCAACCCCTAGCACCACACCAGGTATAGGGATATCACCTTCTCCATCTGAAGATCTGACGATCTTACATGAAAAGGTAGCTTCCACATCTGTGGCTAAGGAAGCACCCTCGGTGGTCAAGAAGCTACTGGAAGAATGGCTAACAAGTACTCTAAGTGGCTTGGTTGAGAAGTCACCACAAAGTAACGTCAGGTGTATGCCAACGGTAAGCATCACTGCTGCCATGGGTGAACCTGAAGTTGTACGAGCCAATAACAGACCCATCGAAGCAAAGGCCAATGACGGCATGCTAACAGCCATCCTAAAGAAGATGGAAGAAATGGAGAATGAAAACAAGGTACTTCGCGACCAAATGAAAGAGCATCAGGAGAAGGTAGACAAGATCCCTGGTGCTCCCAAGTTGCTACCAAAACATGTCGTGGGAAGATTCGTCGAACAACCACATACCGAAGAAGCTGCCCCTCACTCTATCCCAAAAACCTTCAAGATGCTGCCCTACTTGAGGGTATACAATGGAACCACAGATCCCGAGGATTATTTGATCCACTATGTCACTGCTGTGAAGGGTAATGACCTATTAAAAGAGCAGGTACCATCGGTGCTACTGAAGAAGTTTGGTGAGACATTAACAGGAGGGGCCCTAACATGGTACTTCAGCTACCAGCTAAGGCAATATCAACGTTCGAGGAAATGGCGGATAAGTTCGCCACCGCCCATGCAGGAGCAAAGAAAGCGGAAGCAAGGGTCAAGGACATCTTCGCCGATAGGCAAATCGCAAGGGAAGGACTCAGGGACTTCCTAGCTAGGTTCAACAGGGTAAGGATGAGCCTGCCAAACGTATCGGAAGGTATGGCAGTCGCCGCTTTCCAGAACGGGCTAAACAGGGACGGTTCGAGGGCAACCAAGAAACTACTAAGCCGTCTCATGAAATATCCCCCTACTATATGGGAGGAAATCCACAATGCCTATTGCACTGAGGTACGAGCGGACGAGGATAATCTTAATGGGCCGATCCAACGGTTAATAGCGATAAACTCAGAGACAAGGAGGGATCGACGCAACGACGTACGGCGAGAACAACTCCCACGCTCCAATTAAGACCGGCACCATCCATACACCAAATCCTCCCATCCACCACCAAGGCATACGGATGCTCTACAGTGATACGTCGCCCCACTCTAAAACGAAAGAGGTACACCTCCTTTATTATCTGCCCATAACTTTTTCGTGTCCCCTTCAGAAATAGTGTACACACTGGAGAAGCTGGGCACCAAGGTGCAGTGGCCGTAAAAAATGAGATCAGACCCCGCTAAGGAAATCAAACATCCAATGCGAGTTCCATCAGGAACGGGGGCACAAAACCGAGGACTGCATAGGCCTACGGCAAGAGGTGGTCAGGATGCTGAACCAGGGATACCTGAAGGAATTGCTCAGTGACAAAGGAAAAATAAACTTTGTGCGCGGACGGGAACAACCCCATGGGCCACCAAAGCCGCCCTCCCCAGCACGCACGATAAATATGATCGTCGGAGGTGGCGACGACTCATCAATCAACCACATCAAGTTCGCCACCACGCACAAACTAAAATGGACCATCGCCCATGAATGGTATGACGACTTCAAAGATAGTATCACCTTCGATAAGTCCCATGCCAACGGTTTGTCTTTCCCTCATTATGATGCTTTAGTTATCACTTTACGTATCGCCGATAAGAATGTTAAAAGAATCATGATTGACGACGGAAGTTGCGCCTGTATTATCCACCCAAGGGTCCTCGTACAAATGGGACTCGAGGGTAAGGTGATACCGCGTTGCATAACACTAACTGGTTTTAACAATGTAGTGGAACGGACATCCGGAGAAATATCACTTCCCGTTTTAACAGGAGGGGTCACACTGGAAACAACTTTCCACGTAATAAACCAGGAAAGGGCCTACAACATCATCATAGGACGCCCATGGATACATGCCATGCTAGCGGTCCCTTCAAGTTTTTACCAAGTGATCAAATTCCCCACCCAATGGGGGGTATTCAGCATTCGAGGCGAGCCGCGTACCGCACAGGAATGCTACAAAATAGCTCAAGATTGCACCCACATCAAACAACTAAAAGGGGAGAGTGTAGAAGCATAGCAATCAGCCGTGTCGGGGACTAAAGTCAACCCGACAACGGACGTCATCAGGGACCCCGACGTCATGGAAGCCTGTAAAGCAACGGTAAAAGACCTCGACCCAGTCCAATTAGACGACACCGACCTCACAAAGAAATCCTACATCGGGCATGGCCTCACCAACCGGAGTAAGTATCATGAATTCCTAACTAACCATGTAGATTTATTTTCTTTTTCCCATTCAGATATGCCGAGAATCCCGCGAGACATCGCTACCCACAAGTTGAACATCTATCTACTACATCCGCCCATGCGCCAGATGAGAAGGAAATTCAACGCCACTATCAATGAAGCGGTCAGTGAGGAGGTAGACAAACTACTGGCCAACGGTTCCATCAAAGAATCGAAGTACCCCCAGTGGGTCGCCAATGTCGTCATGGTCAAAAAGAAAAACGGGAAGTGGAGAATGTGTGTGGATTTCACTGATCTGAACAAGGCATGCCCGAAGGATTCATTCCCACTACCCCACATCGACCAATTGATCGACGCTACTGCGGGACATGAACTGTTGAGCTTCTTACATGCCTACTCCAGCTACAATCAAATAGAGGAGGACCAGGAGAAAACAACTTTCATCACCCACCAAGGGACATACTGCTACAAGGTAATGCCCTTCGGGCTAAAAAATGCGGGGGTTACGTACCAGAGACTGGTCACCAGAATGTTCAAAGAACAACTCAGTAAGACCATGGAGGTCTATATCGATGATATGCCGGTGAAGTCGACAAAGAAAGAAGACCACATCGACCATCTGAAAGAAGCCTTCGAAATACTGAGAAGGTACGGGATGAAGCTGAACCCCGAGAAATGCGCCTTCGGCGTAGCTTTGGGAAAGTTCTTAGGATTTCTCGTGTCTCAACGAGGCATCGAGGTCAACCCAGATCAGATCAAGGCGATAGATGTAATACCTGAGATTCTGCACAGCAAAAAATAGGTACAAAAGTTGATGGGGCTAATAGCCGCCCTATCCAGATTCATCTCACGGTCCTCCGACAGGTGCCATAAATTTTTCAATGTGTTGAGAAAGGACAAAGGATTATAGTGGAACGAGGAATGCGTCGAAGCCTTGAGAAAATTGAAAGCATACCTATCCTCGCCGCCACTACTGCCCAAAGCGAGTCCAGGCGAGCCCCTACTGGTATATTTGGTCGTCTCCGAGGTCGCCGTCAGCGCAGTCTTGGTCCGCAAAAATGAAGGTACGCAATCTTCTATTTACTATATTAGCAAAACCTTAGTGGATGCCAAAATATGGTATCCACACCTTAAGAAATTAGCCCTGGCATTGGTCGTAGCTTCACGAAAGCTCCGACCCTATTTTCAATGCCACCCCATAAAAGTAGTAATGAATTTCCCCTTGAGAAGTGTCCTACATAAGCCTGAGTTATCAGGCAAACTCGCCAGATGGGATATAGACCTCAGCGAGCACGACATCTCGTATCACCCGAGAACCGCCATTAAGTCGCAAGTACTTGCCGACTTTATTGCCGATTTCAGCGCAGAAATACTGCCAGAGGCGGAACTGGAGGCACGTCGTACCCCCTCCAACACCGACTTATGGACTCTATACACTGACGGCGCCGCTAATGCCTCGGGATCGGGACTGGGACTCGTTCTTGAGGTCCCCATGGGCGAAATAATTTGCCAGTCCATGTGCTACCCCAAAATGACTAACAATGAGGCCGGGTACGATGCCGTTATTATAGGTATGAAACTAGCCATCAAATATGGGGCTCGACGACTCGTTCTCCACTGCGACTCCCAACTCGTAGTGAACCAAGTCACTGGGACTTACCAAATCAAGGAGCAGAGATTGCAAAAATATCAGTCAGAGATCTATAAATTAATGACTGAGTTCGACGAGTGCCGCCTCGAACAAATTCCAAGGGCACGGAACGTCGAAGCAGATGGTTTGGCAAAATTGGCCGCAGCCACTAAAAACTTCAAGAAAGAAAGTGTGGTCACCCTCCTCTATTCAGCCATTGATCACACTGAGGTACTCTCTTTAAATTTGACTTGGGACAAGCGCAACCAATTTGTATCCTATCTGTAGGATGGTACACTCCCAATTGACAAAAAAAAAGCAAAGAAGCTTCGCGTACAGGCAGCCAAGTATTTCCTGATAAACCACGAGCTCTACAAAAGGAGGTTTGGCGGACCTCTAGCCAAGTGCCTAGGGCTGCACCAAACGAGACCAGTACTCGAAGAAGTACACGAGGGCCACTGCAGCGCCCATACAGGCAACCGCTCCCTCGTACGCTACATAATACGAGCCGGTTATTACTGGCCCACCATGAAGAAGGAGGCAGCAGAATACGTTCGCCGATGCGAACAATGTCAAAAGTATGCCCCCATGATACACCAACCAGGAGAGCCCCTCCATTCAGTTACTTCCCCATGGCCTTTCATTAAATGGGGAATGGATATAGTCGGTCCCATACCAGCAGGACGAGGAAAGGTATGATTTCTTTTAGTTTTAACTGACTACTTCTCCAAGTGGGTGGAAGCAGGTGCGTACGCCCAAATACACGAACAGGAAGTCATTGCCTTCATAGGGAAAAATATCATCTATCGTTTCGGAATCCCCAAAGAAATCAGTTGCGACAACGGACGATAGTTCGTCGGCCAGAAGACGACAAAATTCTTCGACAAATGGCACATTAAATGAATACTCTCCATACCATATCACCCCGTCGCCAACGGCCAAGCAGAGTCTTCCAACAAAATGATACTGAACATACTAAAAAAGAAACTCGAGGAAGCCAAAGGGCTTTGGCCCGAGCTACTACTGGAAGTATTGTGGGCACACCGAACCACACCAAAATCCTGCACAGGAGAAACACCATACTCACTGGTCTACGGAATCGATGCAGTCATACCAGTCGAAGTCGGCGAACCAAGCTTGAGGTATTCACATACCAGCGGAACAGAGAACGACGTAAATAGGCTTCAATATCTCGACGAGGCCGAGGAAAGAAGAGAAATGGCCCACGTAAGAATGGTGGCTCAGAAACAACAAGTCGAAAGATACTACAACAAAAGATCCAAAGTAAGACAACTCAAAGTGGGAGACTACGTCCTCAAAGCCAAAACGTTGGCATCAAAAGACCCAAGCGAAGGAAAACTGGGCGCCAACTGGGACGGACCCTACAAAATCACAGCAGCGGTAGGTAAAGGAGCATTCCAATTAGAAACAATGGAAAGAAGAACTCTCCAAAATAATTGGAACGTCGCCCACCTCAAGTATTTCCATTTCTAAAAGGCGTCTCCCGAGTCGCACTCTTTTTCCCTTACTCGAGTTTTATCCCAATTGGGTTTTCTCGGGGAGGTTTTTAACGAGGCGGCAGAGGGGACACCTGGAGATGTTTGCGGAACAAGTTTTTCATACCAGCCACTCCATGCGCTCTCCTGACTGACATAATAAAGGGACTGGACTAGCATGATCTCCAACGTATGAACGGCTAAGGCCATCTCCAATGTATGAATGGCTAAGGCCATCTCCAATGTATGAACGGCTAAGGCCATCTCCAATGTAAGAACGGCTAACGCCATCTCCAATGTATGAACGGCTAAGGCCATCTCTAACGTGTAAATGGCTAAGGCCATCGTCGTCAACAAGTCGACCCGACTCGACTACAACAAAAGAGTAACTCGACGACAGTCGAAGTTACGTACATGGCTAAGGTCATCTCCGACGTATAAATGGCTAAGACCATCATCGTCAATAAGTCGATCCAGCTCGACCATGACAAAAGAGTACCTCGACGACAGTCGAAGTTACGTACATGTCTAAGGCCATCTCCAACGTGTAAATGGCTAAGGCCATCGTCGTCAATAAGTTGACCCAGCTCGACCATGACAAAAGAGTAACTCGATGATAGTCGAAGTTACGAACATGGCTAAGGCCATCACCGACGTGTAAATGGCTAAGGCCATCATCGTCAATAAGTTAACCAAGCTCGACTATGACAAACGAGTAACTCGACGACGGTCGAAGTTACGCATATGACTAAGGCCATCTCCGACGTGTAAATGGCTAAGGCCATTGTCGTCAATAAGTCGACCCAAATGGATTACTACAGACAAGTAATTCGCCGACAGTCGAAATTACGTACCCGGCTAAGGCCATCGACAATATTATAGCTAAGGCCGTCGTCGCCAACGGCCGCCAACTCTGTTCGACTACGGCAAAAGGCACGTAAATAATAGGTAAAGCGACGCCATTATTAGCTAAGCCGCTACTATTTAGCATTGAAGCCACCTCCTATCGGCAGATAACACGAACAACGTTCGAGAAGCATGCTAAGAGTCCTACAAGTAAGCGAGCATCCGCACCGCGGAGACGAGATACCGAAAATAAAAGATACAAAAGGAAAGGAATAACAGCAAAAGTACAACTTTCATTATCATTCAAAAATGCATGTACAAAAGGACCCATTTACACTTCAAAATACAACAAAACAAAAATGTATACAAGTCCTAAGGGGCTTCGCCATTCTGTTTGTCGTCCCCCGCCTGGCCGCCATCTCGTCCGTTGCCGTCACCAGGTTGATAAGTTGTAGAGATCCTGGACCCGAATCCTAGACGGTTAAAGTCTTCGGAATAGCCCGCCCGATCTGGGGAGTCGGAACTATACCTACAGGCTTCACGGGTGACGCGAGCTATGCACCATTGTTTCTGAACATCCGCCTCAGTAGCCCGACCCGCAGCTAAGAAATCCTCAAGCACGACCAGTCTGGCCTCGGCATACACCCATATCTCATGCACCTCACGATGCATATCCTCATCGAACCTTGGCGCAGCAATCCGCTTAAGAGCTTCAACCTGATCCGCCCTGATGTCGAGCTCGACGGTCAAGGCAGCGACCTTGGCTTGCAAATCAGCATCTTCCGCCGCTACCCCACGGCCAACCTCCAATTCCTCTTCCTTTGACTGGAGAAGAGTCTCCAACTCGATGTTCCGAGCCAGAGCGGCCATCATCTGCTCATCAACCTGCTCCAGCTCGATCACCCTCCGTTTCAGTTGGGCCTCCAACTGCTCAAGGCCCTCACAAAAAAACCAAAATTCCGGGTCCTGCTTGAGTAGGTCCGCCAGCGCCTGATGCTTGGCACGGCACCGCCGATACTTCTTTGCCACCTTATCAAACGTGGCCGCCTTCCTTTGCGCTCGCCGCCTCCTCTCTGCCTCCAAAATGAGAGCCTAAAAGGAGAAGAAAGAAAGGAAAGGCAAGTCAGTATGTATCAAAATTAGCCTTACGACACATAAAGAAAACTAAAAACTACCTGCAAGGCCGCGCCATTGACCCTCCGGGATAGATCCCCATCACTAACACCTTTCAGCGTTTCATGCTCAGCGGCCGCACACAACAGGGTCATATCCGTTGCAGCCTGCTCGCTATGTTACAATAGGTTATACCCTCCTTGGATCAGAATTCAGCGGTTGGATCTACCTGCCGTCATCCCCACACGGGCCGAATCCCTCGTTAACACATCTGCATCTGCATGGGCGGCCTTAGGGTCCACCCTCTCGACACCGTTGCCCATTTCTCCAACAGCAGCCGACGAACCACTCTCCGGAATGCGGGTTGGGCTAGCATCGGGAACTGCCCTCTTTTGGGGAGCCGACCTCCCAGAACGGATGGCATCGGCCATAAAAAATGGCTTCGACTCCTAACGGGGCTCACTCGCCCTCTCGTCCTCTGTGGCTATCCCCTTACCCGTTATTAACCGCCATCTTTTTCTCTCTGGCGGCTCCTCACCTTCTAAAGTCTCCTCCAATGGCCGCGGGCATGGCATTGAAGGAGTCGCTTCACTTGCAGACGCCGCCACAAGAGCAACCTCCTGTTGAGGAACCTCGGGGGCGCCATCACTGAGCGAGCCACAGGGTATGTCTCCACCCAGAGTCAGTCCCCGTCCTAGGCGAGGTAATGACGTTCTTCTTCTTCTTAGGGACTCCGACCTACCAACACGAATAAGTCAGGTAACAAAACCTAAGGGAACCTCCAAACCTTAGCCAAAGAATTACCTGACGGGCCGTATCATTCACGAAATGCAGCCCAGGTACGACATTCTTCCGCATAAGGAATCATTCTTTCCACCCACAATTTAATATTTTCAATAAACTGGGGTAGAGAAGCCCTCGCTACAAAAAAGAGAAAGCAAAGAAATCACAGTGGCCGTATGGTCAAGGTCGCAAGCAGTCATGAACTCTACAAATAAAGGCACTTACGTTCTGGGTTCCATCTTTCCGGGAACCCTTCAGGATTAGACACCAGGTGCTCCGTCCTGATGTAGAAGTATTTACGCCAAAAACGGTGGTTGGTCTTGTCGTCGGCTTTAACAACCAAGCCCTTCGTGCCACGACTTTTCAACTGCAGCATGGTACCCCTTAGGTAACCAGGGCTGAACAACTGTAAGAGGTGGTGAACCGAGACGCTGCACTCAGCCCTGGCCGCATATGTGGTCATAATCCTACACACCTTCAAGGTGTAAGGAGTAAGCTGAGCCGGACACACATCGAAAAAATGGCAAAGCACCTCCGTTAGGGGGTAGATCGGAAGACTATAACCGATCAAGAACGGGTACTCATAGAATGTGCAGTACCGAGGCTGGTGCACATTGGCATAGTCCGACCCAGTCGGAACCATTTCCACATAGTCCGGAATATGGTGCGTCTCTCGAAGATCATCTAAGTGGGATTGTAATAAATCACTGTGCTCCCAGGGAAGGGTTGGGCTTTTAGTTGGAAAATCCCTACAAATATGCAACTCCTTCGGGAGGACGTTGTCTATACTAAGGGGAACAAGGGCCTTCCCTGCCTTTTCTTCTCCGTCACCGGAGGAGGGCGGAACCCTAGATGGGGCATTATCTTTGGTCTTTTTACTACTCTGGCCACGTTTTATCATGTTATCCTATGTAAGAAACGAAGCACTAACGACAGGAAGTGTGATTTAGGAAGCCAGAAAAGGTTTTTCAAAGGTTCGAAAGATGAAATGGATTGAACCTTCCCTCTATTTATAGGGTTAGGATGCACAGAAATCGAAGAGGCATGATTCAAAACGGGCGCGGGAAACCAGAACATCACATCATCCTCTTAACCGCCTCGGGGGTAAGTATAATTATGACGCATGCGGGCGATGACATCATTTCGAAAAGGGAGCCACGCATCAGCAGCTCAGCGATGCCATACATCTCACCTTATTAACATCACCGCCCCCATAGTGAGGTCAAATTCTCCAAAGACGAGGTTTACATTTTCGCCCACTGAAGACGTCTACCAAATACGCCTCCAACGAGCGGAGGGACTAACTGTATGGGGTCAAATTTAGCCCTCAATGTCTCTACGCCGAAGGGTACACCTAGTGAGCATACGTCAACTAAAGCAATGGTACGACTTGGGCGTGGGGACAAAGGCGATGCCAGTTAAAACTCAGCGTCCTCGCTAGGGGACGTTGACTACTTTTTGTACTTTTATGATTGTTTCGAGGAAGGCCTTCTGCTATACAAAGGAGACCTTCCCATTGTAAAAGAAGATCATTATTATTCTCGGATAATACAACTCTCTTATTTTCTCTTACTCTATCTCTATCTCTACATCTAACAAACACTCATTCTCGAGTTCATCTTATCAGATCTACTACAATAGTTTCATCTCTTTTGTCTCTAGGTTTTATTATATTTGATTACGATTTACCCTCATTTATTTTTTATTGTTTTTAAGCTTACAAAGTAGATCGATAACTTTTGAGCCAAACACTGCACAACCATGCCTGATGCTACTATAAGGTCATATATACCTTTGTGCGATAACACATCTTACTTCTCGTTGTTTTAGTATCTTGCAAATGATCAATATGGACTTAGGATACTTTGAAAATTATTCTATAACCCGTCTTATATGACAATTTTTTCTACTTGGATAAGTTTTGTTCCTATGTAGAAGAGGAAAACTCACAAGTTAGAGGATCTGAGCCAATGTTCCTAATTCAAAGTTGGACATATATTGATGTAAATTGAATCGGTTTATCATGAGCTTATGAATTTATGGTTCGAGATCTCTTGAACGAAGCGTGAAGTTGAAGTTGAGCATGGAGCTTGACTTAAGTTAAAGTTATTCTCCTCGTAAGAAATTCTAGCAGAACCATGTACTTCATGTATTCAATGAAATGCCTAGGCAAGGTATTCGTGTGATCTAATACTCAGTCCACCTGTTCCTACTCAGTACAGTTTTATATGAAAATGTGTCAGTATTATGTTCAATCCTTGTTGCCTAGTATGACTTGTATGATATTTTCTCAGTATTTAGTTTTCATGAGTATGTTCTTGCTATATATATGTCATTGCTTGTGTTGCTTACATTCACTTCACATTTAGTTATTGGTATGATCATTGAGTTTGGGAGAAGTAATCAACCTCCCTCGTGTGATGCCATGAAGGCTAAAGTTATAGCTACCTCACACTTGTAGGTGCCAATTATTTATTGAGTAGATAGATCGACAGTCCCCATGTGTATTCCAGATCTCACGTATGTAGCACCATTATGTATAAATATATTTTTAAAAAGTTATTTCTTTAAAAATAACTCAGTTTTCAGCTTGAATTTTAGTTATCAATTACTGACTCAGTTTTCAACTTTAGTTTCAAAAATTATTTATAGGCGTAGTTTTAACTTCAATTGTATTGGTGGAAAAAAGGCATTACACGTGAAATATTAGTAGGCTCACGAAGCATGACGCGTGGAACAACGGTATAGCGACAAGTGGCACTCTCAATTAATGGAATTAAAAATACAAGGAAGGTGCAGAAGAAACACCCACGAGACAGCACAGAGAAGAGAATCGGGCTTGACAATTGTCAAAGAAGAGGCGTGAACGAAATGAATAAAGGTTAAAAAGAAGGGAAGATGCACGAACTAGAAGTAAATAAGGAATGTGAATCGGAGCAGTTATAAGGAATCTATAGCCATAAATACGCCAATTACAATTATCTGTGGTAATGGGCAATCAATACAATTAATGCCCAAATGAATTAACAGTAAAGTGTGAAAACCATTATGATTGTACGCTCCTATATAAGGATATATAAAGATTTTCATTTGTAAGAATAGATTATGACTACTACTGAAATACATTCTATTATTCTCTGCCCTATCAAAGTCTGCAGCCTTGATTTTAGGGATTGATTGTCGATTCATTCCTTATTTTTCTTTGTTAATCTTTTGTATTACTTTTATTATTTTTATAAAAGATTATTATGGAAGTGAAGTAAAACTTGGTTATCAATAACTTGTTTTCTTGTAAATATAGACTTTGATTGAGAAATCTATTTTTTGGTTAAACAAATTGGTTCTGTTACTGGGAATATGATAATCTTTCACTTTTCAAGTTATGCTTTCTCACAACCAACTATGTCAACTGTTAACGACAATAACCAGTTGAACCCACAGGAGGGAACTCCACCACTCCTCTCTTCAACAGGATCCCCTAGACAGACCCGTGACGGATAATGTACATCACGCGCTAATGATCAACAAAGGGACGAACAAACTGTCGAACAAGACGTTCTAAAGCAATTGATTGCAAAACACGTGAATAGTGCTCTTCAAGACTTTGTTAGGGGGTTTCCTAATGCGCCACAAACTTCTCCACCTGTCATTATAGCAACCTTAGAAAACCCATGCTCAGGGCTCGACAATTCTGGAAGTGATTTACAAAATTTGGTATTAACTTTGTAGAAATAATTGAAGGAGCAAAATGATTGCATAGAGCAAATACCTGGCGTGCTGCCCGTGATCAAAGAGGTAAATATTGATAAGTATTCACAACAACCCTGGAAGCCAAGTGCATCACCTTTACCTATTCCTAAAAAGTTTAAAATATTGGATGTTCCAAAATATGATGGAACAACCAACCCTCTAGATCACGTAATTGTGTTCACAACTGACATGAAGGGCAACGATTTAACCAAGAAAGAAATCGAATCAGTTTTGGTTAAAAAGTTTGGTGAAACACTCACGAAAGGAGTATTAACGTGGTATTCTCTTTTACCTGAAAATTATATTGATTCTTTTGTTGAGCTTGCAGGTTCATTTATAAAAGCACATTCGGGAGCTCAAAAGGTTGAAGAAAGGATGGAAGATATCTTTAAGGTAAAACAAGGGGATATGGAATTACTCAAGGAATTCATAGATAGATTCCAGCAGGAGAGGATGATGTTACCTCGAGTACCTGATAACTGGGCAGTTATGGAATTCGCTAGAAATTTAAACGAGAAAAGTTCAGAAGCCACGGGGAGGCTAAAGGAAGGTTTGGGAAAATTTACAACAAGAACTTAGAATGATATGTACAACAGGTCAGTACTAAGCTGCGGATAGAAGAAGATGCAGTTCTACAACCAAAGGCTGATGAAATAGCATGATCCAGACATTCAGAATCAGAAAAAAGGACCGGAAAGAATAGGTACGAGCCTTACATAGGAACTGCAGGGCAAGACTCTCGATCTAAACAAGAGAACGTATGATTTGAATCAAGATCGAGGCAAAAAGATACGAGTTCTTCATCTAGATTCAAAAAGGAACGGGATACACGAGGCAGCAATTCTAATAAACATGCGAGGATTGGAAATTTCAGCTTTAATGTTAGCACCTCTGAGTAAGTAGCTATTTTAAGAGGTTTGGGAGATAAGGTGCAGTAGCCTAAAGAAATGAGATCAGATCCGAGCAAAAGGAATCTAGATTTCGGGTGTGAATTTCACAACAAGCATGGCCATAGAACAACAGATTGTAGAATACTACAGGGAGAAGTCGAGCATTTGTTGAAGCAAGGTTATCTAACTGACCTGTTCAGCGAGAAAGGAAGACAATCATACATGAAGAATAGATAAGAACCCTCGAACCTCCATTACCAAAAAGAATAGTCAATGTAATAACCGGGGGGATGAGGTAAATAGTGTAACATTTATAGCTGCAAAAAAGACGCCAAAAGTCACGGTCACTCATGGGAAGCGAGTTCGCCAAGTCTTGGATGGAGACAGTATAACATTTGATGATGAAGACGCGGATGATAATATCTTTACTTGTATATGATACTAACGTAAAACGAGTTTTGATTGATTTGGGTAGTTCAGTGAACATCATTTTACTAAGGGTGGTAAACAAAATACAAGCTAATGACAAAGTGATTCCAAAGGCACGATATTTTTTGGGTTTAATAAATCAAGCGTTATCATAAAAGGGAAATTTTGCTTACTAAGTTTGCAGAAGGAGTTGTGAAGGATACAAAGTTCTAGGTAATAGATGCGGTCATGGCATATAATATAATTCTAAGAAGATCGTGGATTCACGATATAGATGTTGTTCCATCTACTTTACATCAAGTTATCAAATTTCCTTCACTGTGGGGGATCCGTAAAATTCGTGGAGATAAACAAGCTTCAAGTAATATTAACTCGATTGTAGTTTTGATCATGGTAACTAATGATACAGACACGAAATAGCAACTATAGCACTCAGTTGAGGATGTTGATGCAAAGACCTAAACTGAAGGTGTACTAGAACAGACCGACGTAAATTCAAGACCTGATGTCATTCAAGAGCTAGAAGAAAATGAAAATATTAAGACAACTACTGAAGAACTCAAAGCTATAGTGTTGTTTACACACTGGCCAGACAGAAAAGTTTACATCGGAGCAAATCTAAGCCCAGAAATGAAAGGTAAGTTAATTAAATTTTTACAAGCTAAGGCAAATTACTTTGCTTGGTCGTATTCAGATATGACAGGTATACTTCCATAAGTGATAACCCACAAACTGAATCAGGACCCATCATATCCACCTGTCAAGCAAAATAAGAGGAAGCAAGGATCCTTCAAAAATTAAGTAATACTAGATGAGGTATAAACACTTTAAAAATTGGGTCGATACAAAAGGTAAAGTACCCTAACTGATTAGCTAATACTGTGGTAGTTCCCAAAAAGAATGAAAAATGGTGAGTTTGTGTAGATTATACTGATTTAAATAAGGCTTGTCCTAAAGACTCATTTCATTTGCCACATATAGATCAACTAATTGACTCTACCACAAGTCATGAACTTTTAAGTTTTTTAGATGCATATTTAGGATATAACTAAATAAAGATGGACCCTCTAGATGAAGAAAAAACTTCGTTTATCACAAGCATGGTGACTTATTGTTATAAAGTCATGTTGTTTGGTTAAAAAAATACTGGAGCCACGTACCAAAGATTGGTGACTAAAATATTTCAAGAACATCTGAAAAAAACTATGGAAGTCTACATTGACGATATGCTGGTCAAGTCTGCACAGGCGGGAGATCATTTTCAACACTTGTCAGACACTTTCAAGATACTTTGCAAATATAATATGAAGCTAAATCCAGAAAAATACGCTTTTGGTGTGGCTTCAAGTAAGTTTTTAGGCTTTCTTGTTTCTATCAAGGGTATTGAAGTGAATCATGCACAAATCAAAGCTATCGAGGAAATACCGAATGTACTCACAAGCAAAAAAGAAGTACAGAGATTAATAGGAAGAATGGCAGCCCTGGGAGGTTTATATCAAAATCATCAGAAAAGAGTTTTAAATTCTTTTCAATATTGAAAAAATAGAATTAGTTTGAATGGATTGATGAATACCAACAAGCCCTCAAGGACCTAAAATTGTATTCATCAAATCCGACTTTGCTAGCCAAACCAAAAGACAGAGAAAGACTACTCATTTATCTTGTTGTGTTGGAAGTGGCGAGAAGTGAAATGTTGGTACGAGAGGATAAAGGTAAACAATCTCCAATTTATTATATTAGTAAATCTTTGCTAGATGATGAGACACAATATCCTCATTTAGAAAATCTTGCTTTAATGTTAAATATGGCATCTAAAAAATTGAGACCTTATTTCCAATGTCATCCTATTTCTATAATAATTGCTTTCCCCTGAGGAATATATTGTATAAACAGAACTATCTGATAGATTAGCTAAATAAGCAATAGAACTCAGTGAGTATGATATCATATATCAGCCCAGAACTACAATAAATCACAGGTTTTTACAGACTTTATAGCAGATTTTAGCACGATTTTAGTTCCTGAAGCGAAAAAGGAACTACAAGTATTTATCGGATCTAATACGGGGACTTGGATTTTATTTATCGATGGTTATTCAAATGTTAAAGGAGCGGCCTTAGGAATTGTTCTAATTTCACTTTTAGGGGAAGTCATAAAACAAGCAATAAAATATTATCCAATTACTAACAATGAGGCAGAATACGAAGCTGTGATTGCAGGTTCAAAACTGGCACGAGAACTTTGTATAGAGCAAATTATAATCAAAAGTAGGTCGCAGCTAGTGGTTAACCAGATGCAGGGGACTTACAGAGCAAGAGAGGCAGGAATGCAGCAATACCTGGAGAAAAAGGTATGGTAATTACTTATGCGATTTCAGTCGCGGAAGGCCGTGCAAATACCATTGGAAGAGAATGAAGAAGCAGATGTGTTGGCAAATCTCGCATCTATCGTTGAAGTAACAAATGCATAAAATGCTACGTGATACATTTGTTTCATTCGGCACTTGACCAAGACTAGTGAGGTAAATTTTAATAATCTGACTTGGGATTGGAAGAACAAATTTGTTAATATTTTGCAGTATAGAATCTTATCCGAAGAAAATAAGAAGTCACCATTGCTTCATCAAAAAGCCTCCTGGTATCGCTTAATTCATGGAAATTTATATTGAAAGATGTTTGGTGGACCTTTATACGGTGCCTCGGTCTAGTGCAAACGAAGTAAGTGATGAGGGAAGCACATGAGGGGCACTGCTGCAATCATACCAGGGGAAGATCATTGGTAAAGACATTAATAAGAGTAGGATATTATTGGCCAAAAATGGAAGAAGAAGCAAAAAACTTCATAGCCAAGTGCAATAAATGTCAACGATATGCCAAATACATGCATCGCCCAGTAGAACTGTTGCATTAAGTTATTTCACAAGACTTTCATGAAATGGGGCATGGACATCGTAGGTCCGTTACCTCAAGCTAAGGAGAAGTTATGGTTTGTATTAGTTTTAACAGATTAATTTTCAAAACGGGTAGAAGCAAGAGCTTTCAAACATGTAACGACCCTGCCGGTCATTTTAAGAATTAATGTCCCGATCCCTAGTTAACTACATTCCTCGGGCTTGTTTATGCTACCGTGAGTTTCTGGGAGGATTTATTTGGAGTTTCAAAGAGTTTTGGGACACTTAGTCCCTAAATGAGAGCTTAAGTTTAAAAATTTGGACCGTAGTCGGAGTAGTGTGAAGACGGTCTCGGAATAGAAATTTATTAGTTTCGTTAGCTCCGTTGGGTGATTTTGGGCTTAGGGGCATGTTCAGATTGTGTTTTGGAGGTTCTTAGCTTACTTAGACTTGAAATGCCGAAAGTTAAATTTTTGAAGTTTCTGGTTCGATAGTGAGATTTTGATATCGGTGTCGGAATGGAATTCTGGAAGTTGGAGTAGCTCTATAGTGTTTAATGTGACATGCTTGCAAAATTTCAAGTCATTCGGACAAGGTTTGATAGACTTTTTGATCGAAAGCGTAATTTGAGAGTTCTTGGAGTTCTTAGGCATGAATCCGATGTTAAATTGATGTTTTGATGTTGTTTTCAGCATTCCAAAGGTTGGAACAAGTTTGAATGATATTTTAAGGTTGGTCGGCAGGTTTGGTTGAGGTCCCGACAGCCTCGGGTGAGTTTCGGGTGCTTAGCGGAAATTGATTTTGGACTTAGGCAAATAAATCTGATTGCTGAACATGTCATAACCGCACCTCTGTGCGTGGGACCACAAGTGCGGCACCACAGAAGCGGCTAGATGATTGCAGAAGTGGAATTTGGTCCAGGCTTCAGAAGCTGCAGGTGCGAAAAGTGGAACGCACCTGTGAGACCGCAGGTGCCGAAAGGTTGTCGCAGAAGCAAAAATTAGGGTTTAATGAAAAGTCGCAGGTTCGACCTAGTCTTTACAGAAGCAGGACCACAAGTGCGGTCCCAGGGTAGCAGATGCGGTTTCACTGGTCAGAAAAGGGCATAAACGAAGGTTTAGTCTCAAAACTTGGAAAATTGATTTGGGAGCTCAGGATTGGCGATTTTGAGAGAGATTTTCACCTGGGTGTTTTAGGTAAGTAATTCTTACTCGATTTTGATTAACTTCCACGAATCCGTGCTTAAATTCATCATTTGAATTCAAATTTGGGGTGAAGGTTTGGAGAAAAATTGGGAAAAGTTCTTAGGCTTAATTTTGGGGTTTTGATCTAGAATTTGATGTCGGATTGGAGTAACTGTGGTATAAATGAACTCGTGAGAGTATGGAGATTACGAATTTGTAAATTTTACCCGATTCTAAGATGTGGGCCGGGGGTATTTTGGTTATGTTTCCTAATTTCCCTTATTAGTTTAGAATTAATTAGTGGAACCAGTTACTTGAAGTTATATTTACATTATGCAATTGATTTTAATAGATTTGGGCCATTTGAAGTCGAGTACTCGTAGCAAGAACGTGGCTTCGGGTTGAATTTGAGCCGGTTCAAGGTAAGTGGCTTGCCTAACCTTGTATGGGGGAACTCTCCTTAGGATTTGGTATTGTTGATATTTGAAATGCCTTATACGTGTGGTGACGAGTGCATACTTGTGTTAATTGTTGAAAATCCTATTTCATTATGTAACTTTAATTATGTTTAATTTCCTGTTTATACTACTTGCTATTTAAGCCTGCTATTACTTAGGGAAGCATGTCTAATTTACTTAATTGCTTTACTTGCTTAAACTACCTTATTTGGACTTAGTGCAGCATGCTAGGTTAGAAATATCTGTTTTGACTTGGTATGAAATTTAAATTGAATTGAGTATTCTTCGTGTTGCTGCTAGATGTTTGCTTTGGGACTACGAGACGGTATCCCGGAAGATCCCTCTACCTATTTACTTTAGGACTATGGATTTGTTTTTGGGGAGATCCCCTACGCATATATATTGATTAGGACTGTAGTGAGGGATACTGAGAGATCCCCAGCAAATATATTGAGGATACTAAGAGATCCTCGGGATATCGAGAGATCCGCAGCACATATATTGAGGATACTAAGAGATCCTTGGGATACCGAGAAATCCCCGGTTGTTATCTATGTGAGTATTCCTTCTATGATTATTTTGTCTCTGTTATAATTGTTATTCTTATTATCCTGTGTTACTTCATACTTTTAGCATTTAATTATATTGTCGTATTTTATACCGTTTTACCTTATTTTTCAGCTATAATCAGTAGGGCCCTGACCTTCCTCATCACTACTCGACCGAGGTTAGGCTTGGCACTTACCGAGTACTACTGTGGTGTACTCATGCCCTTTCTACGCATGTTTTTCATGTGCAGATCCAGGTACTTCCACTCAGCCCTACTACCCTTGAGGCGAGGTGATTCTCGAGAGACTTCGAGGTATATCTTCCGCATCCGCCGACCGAGGAGCCCCTTTCCATTCTCTCTTATAGTATTACCCCTTCTATACTTACATTTATTTAGACATTCTAGAGTTAGACACCTGTAGTTATTCAACAGCTTGTGATTTCAGGAGATTCTGGATTTTGGGAAGTTCTTCAGTTTTAAGATCTTGTATTAGTATACGCCCAGCGGCATCTTAAACGTTTATATATTTGTTTATCTTCAGTTTTATTATTATTTTTTTTGCATTTTGTTTCTTTTTTTCGAAATTGTTTAGGCTTACCTAGTCGTAGAGACCAGGTGCCGTCACGACAGTTCACGGAGGGTGAAGTTGGGTCGTGACAAGTTGGTATCAGAGTCCTAGGTTCAAAGGAGTCATGAATCACAAGACGGTTTGTTAGAGTCTTGCGGATCGGTACAAAGACGTCTGTACTTATCTACGAGAGGCTATGTAACTATTAGGAAAAATTCCACTTCAATTGTTTTCCTTGTCGTGCGAGATTTTTGATATCACAAATCTAAACTTCTGTCTTCTACTCTCTCACAGATAGTAAGGACACATGCTACCAGAGATGATCAGACACCCGTTCCCCTTATTGGAGCCGTCAGAGGTCGGGGCCGGGGTAGAGGGGAGGATGCGCACGTGGTACAGTTAGAGCACCCGTGCACCGAGGTACCACCAGCAGTTCCAACCGGAGTCCAGGCACCTGATACGCCTATTGCTACTACTACTCCAGCTCTCCAGGAGACTCTTGCACAGTTCATGAGCATGTACACCACTCTGGCTCAGGCAGGGTTGCTTCCCCTTGCAGCAGCTACATCTCAGGCCGGGGGACGAGCACAGACTCCTGCCGCCCGCACTCTTGAGCAGCGAGTGCATGTTGACCAGGTCCCAGAGATTATTCTTGTACATCTTGTAGCCTCATATCAGTTCGAGGATAGGGCAGCAGCTTTCGAGGATAAGCAACGGAGGCTTGAGAGGTTTAAAAAGTATAAGCCTCCTGTATTCAGTGGTCTAGCATCAGATGATTCTTTGGTATTTCTGTATGAGTGCCACCATTTTCTCCATACCATGGGTATATCAGGATTAAGCGGGTTTTCCTTCACTACTTTCTAGCTTCGAGGAGTCGCCTTTGAGTGGTGATACACTTATGAGTTAGAGAGTCTGGATGAGGCAGCTTCCCTAACTTGGACTTAGTTTTCAGATATTTTCCTGAGAGAGTATGTTCCTTAAAGCCTCAAGAACACATGGCACGCAGAGTTTGAGAATTTGCGCCAGGGTGTTGTGGCTGTCTTAGAGTATGCTATACTAGCTTGGCTAGACATGACCAGCCTTGGTTTCTACTATTCGCGAGAGGGTTCGCTGGTTTATTGAGGGGCTCATTCCCAGCACCAGGTCTAGCATTGCTCTTGAGTTGGAGATGGATATTTCTTATCAGCACGTGGTGAGCATTACTAGGAGATTGTAGGGTATGCATGCTAGGGATAGTGAGGAGAGGGAGGCCAAGAGGTCTCGAGAGTCAGGCCATTATTCTGGTGCCCATGCTTCAGCTGTAATTCCTCATAGTATGGGTTATATGAGTCGCCCCATTCATCAGCTCTTCCAGCAGCCAATGATATTCTAGCTCCTCCTAGGCCTCAGGAGCCTTATTATGCATCTACAGTATCTAGTGCACCTCCTAGGCGAGGTGCTTTTAGAGGTCAGTCCAGCAGACCTACCCAAACTAGTCATAGCTGCAACATCCTCATAGATCTTGTTTTGAGTATGGTGACACTCCTCCCTAGACTTGGGAGAAGTGTACCTTCACAGAATTCTCAGCCACAGCGTGCCCCGCAGAGTTCTCCGGCTATGGTTACCGCTCCAGTTGCTACCCCACCTACTCAGCCAGCTAGAGGTGGAGGTCGGAGAGGTAGAGGTTGTCCTAGAGAAGGAGGCCAGGCCAGATATTATGCCCTTCCTGCCCGTACTAAGGTTGTCGCCTTCGATTTTGTCATCACATGCATATTCTTAGTTTGTCATAAAGATGCATCGGTTTTATTCGATCCATGCACCAATTATTCTTATGTTTCTTCTTATTTTACCCCATATTTGGGCGTATCTCGGGATTCTTTGAGTGTCCCTATCTATGTGTCTACTCATGTGGGAGATTCCCTTATTGTAGACTGCATTTATCGACCGTGTGTGGTTGCTGTTAGTGGTTTTAAGACCAAAGTCGATTTATTATTTCTCAACATGGTAGATTTTGATGTTATCTTGGGCATGGACTGGTTGTCTCCCTATTATGCTATTCTTCATTGTCATGCCAAAACCGTGACACTAGCTATGCCAGGTGTACCGTGAGTAGAGTGGAGGGGTACCTTAGAGCATACTTCCAGTAAGGTTATTTCACTCCTTAAGGCTCAGCATATGGTTGAGAAGGGGTGTGACGCGTATCTAGTTTATGTAAGAGATGTCAGTATTGATACCCTTACAGTTGATTTAGTCCCAGTATTACGGGATTTTCCTGATGTGTTTCCAGCTGATCTTCTAGGCATGTCGCCAGATAGAGATATTAATTTTGGTATTAATCTGTTGCTGGGCACTCAGCCTATTTCTATTCCTCCGTATTGTATGGCCCCTCTTAAGTTGAATGAGTTGAAGGATCAATTGTAGGAATTTCTTAATAAGGCTTTTATTTGGCCCAGTGTATCACCTTGGGGTGCTCTTGTCTTGTTTGAGATGAAGAAGGATAGATCTATGCGTATATGCATTGATTATCGCTAGTTGAACAAAGTTACAGTGAAGAACTGTTATCCATTACCTCGTATTGGTGATTTGTTTGACCAGCTACAAGGTGCCCGAGTGTTTTCTAAGATTGATTTGCATTCAGGTTACTATCAGTTGACGATTCGGGAGACAAATATCCTGAACACTGCTTTCAGGATTCGGTATGGTCATTACGATTTCCTTGTTATGTCATTTGGTCTTACCAATGCCCCAGTAACCTTCATGCATTTGATGCACAGTGTTTTCTGGCCATACCTTGACTCATTTGTCACTGTCTTTATTGATGATATTCTCCTGTACTTCCGGAGTTGGGAAGATCATGAGCAACACCTGAGGAAAGTTCTTCAAACTTTGAGAGAAAAGAATTTATATTCAAAGTTCTCGAAATGTGAGTTTTGGTTGGATTCTATGACATTCTGAGGCAACGTGGTATCGAGTGAGGGTATTCATGTGGATCCGAAGAAAGTGGAAGCAGTGCAGAGTTGGCCCAGACCATCCTCAACTATAGAGATCTGTAGTTTTCTTAGATTGGCGGGTTATTACTATTGATTTGTTATGGGGTTTTCATCTATTGCAGCCCCTATGACTAGGCTAACCCAGAAGGGCGCTTCGTTCTAGTAGACGGAAGAGTGTGAGGCGAGATTTCAGAAGCTTAATACAACTTTGACTACAGCCCCAATTTTGACACTACCTATAGGTTTGGGGTCTTATACTTTCTATAGTGATGCCTTGAGAATTGGCCTTGGAGCGGTATTAATGCAGGATGGTAGGGTGATTGCCTACACGTCCAGACAGTTAAAGGTATATGAGAAGAATTATCATGTTCATGATATCGAGTTAGCTGCTATTATTCACGCCTTGAAGATCTGGCGTCATTATCTGTGCGGTATGCCTTGTGAGATTTATACCGATCACTTGAGTTTGTAGCATCTGTTCAAGAAGAAGGATCTTAATTTGCATCAGAGGAGGTGGTTAGAGGTGCTGAAGGACTATAATATCACTATTTTGTATCACCCCAGGAAAGGACAATATGGTAGCCGATGCTTTGAGTTGTCGGGCAGAGAGTTTGGGGAGTTTTGCTTATTTACCAGCAGCCGAGAGGCCCATGTCGATGGATGTTCAGGACTTAGCTAGCCAGTTTGTGAGATTGGATCTTTCGGAGCACAGTCAGGTTCTAGCTTGCGTGGTTTCCCCATCTTCCTTGTTTGATCATATCCGGGAGCATCAGTTTGATGACCCTTATTTGCTTGTCCTCAAGGACAAGGTTCTGCATGGCGATGCTAGAGTTGTGACTGTTGGTGATGATGGGGTATTGAGGATGAAGGGTCGAATTTGTGTACCCAATATTGATGGGCTTCGGGAGTTGATTCTAGAGGAGGCCCATAGTTAGTAGTATTCCATTCATTCGGGTGCTGCAAAAATGAACCAGGATTTGAGGTAGGACTATTGGTGTAGGCGGATGAAGAAAGATATAGTTAGATTTGTAGCTCGGTGTCTCAATTGTCAGCAGGTGAAGTATGAGCACCAGAGATCGGGTGGGTTGCTTCAACAGATAGAGATTCCGAAGTGGAAGTGGGAGAGGATCACCATGGACTTCGTAGTTGGACTCCCACAGACTTTGAGAAAGTTTGATGCCATTTGGATAATTGTGGATCAGCTGACCAAGTCCGCACACTTCATTCCTATGTGTACTATCTATTCTTTGGAGTGGTTGGCAGAGATTTATATCCGGGAGATTGTTCGTCTGTGTGGTATTCCAGTTTCTATCATTTCAGATAGAGGTACTCAATTCACATCACGATTCTGGAGGGCCGTACAGCATGAGTTGGGTACTCGGGTGGAGTTGAGTATAACATTTCACCCTCAGATGGATGTACATACTGAGCACACTATTCAGATTCTTAAGGATATGCTCTGTGCGTGTGTGATTGAGTTTGGCGGGTCTTGGGATCAGTTCTTGCCATTGGTGGAGTTTTCCTATAACAATAGCTATCAGTCCAGCATTCAGATGGCACTATATAAGGCTTTATATGGTAGGTGGTGTAGATCCCGGGTGGGTTGGTTTGAGCCGGGTGAGGCTAGATTATTGGGCACAAACTTGGTCCAGGATGCTTTGGAGAAGGTTAAGGTGATTCAGGATAGACTCTGTACAGCCCAGTCAGATAGAAGAGTTACGCGGACTGGAAGGTTCGTAATGTTTCCTATATGGTTGGAGAGCGGGTTCTACTTTGTATTTCACCTATGAAGGGCGTTATGAGATTTGCGAAGAAAGGAAAGTTGAGTTTGAGGCTTATTGGTCCTTTTGAGATATTGAAACGTGTTGGAGATATTGCTTATGAGCTTGCCTTACCTCTCAGCTTGGCAGGAGTTCATATGGTATTTCATGTTTCGATGCTCCGGAGGTATCACAATGATCCGTCGCACGTGTTGGATTTCAATTCAGTCCAGTTGGAAAAGGATCTATCTTATGTTGAGGAGCCGATGGCAATATTAGATAGGCAGGTTCGAAAAATGAGGTCAAAGAACATTGTATCAGTGAAGGTTCACTGGCAGGGTCAGTCGGTCAAGGAAGTGACCTGGGAGACCGAGCAGGATATGCGTAGCCATTACCCTCATCTTTTCACTACTTTAGGTATGTCTCTATGCTCGTTCGAGGATGAACGAATGTATAAGTGTAGTAGGATGTAACGACCCGACTGATTATTTTAAGAATTAGCGCCCCGATCCCCTATTAACTGCATTCCCCGTGCTTGTTTCTGCTACTGTGAGTTGCCGGGAGGATTTATCTGGAGTTTCGGAGAGTTTTGAGACACTTATTCCCCAAATTAGAGCTTATGTTTTGGAATTTGGACCATAGTCCGAGCAGTGTGTAGACGGCCTCGGAATGGAATTTTGTCGATTTTGTTAGCTCAGTTGGGTGATTTAGGGCTTAGAGGCATGTTCGAATTGTGTTTTGGAGGTCCGTAGCTTATTTAGGTTTGAAATGCCAAAAGTTGAATATTTGAAGTTTCTGGATCGATAATGATATTTTGATTTCAGTGTTGGAATGAAATTCTGGAAGTTGGAGTAGCTCTGTAGTGTTGAATGTGACGTGCTTGCAAAATTTCAGGTCATTCGAACGAGGTTAGATAGACTTTTTGATCGAACATGTAATTTGAGAGTTTTGGAGTTCTTAGGCTTGAATCCGATGTTAAATTGATGTTTTGATGTTGTTTTGAAGTTCTGAAGGTTGGAACAAGTTTGAATGATGTTTTAGCGTTGGTTGGCAGGTTTAGTTGAGGTCCTGGGGACCTCGGGTGAGTTTCGGGTGCTTAGCGGAAATTGATTTTGGACTTAGGCAAAAAAATCTGATTACTGAACCTGTCATAACCGCACCTGAGTGTATAGGACCGCATGTTCAGCGCCGCAGAAGCGGCTAGGTGACCGAAGAAGCGGAATTTGGTCCAGGCTCTAGAAGCCGCAGGTGTGAGAAGTAGAACGCACCTGCGAGACCGCAGGTGCGAAAAGGTAGTAGTAGAAGCGAAAATTTGGGTTTAATGAAAAGTCGTAAGTGCGACTTGGTCTTCGCAGAAACGTGCGGTCCCAGGGTCGTATATGCGGTTTCACTAGTCAGAAAAGGGCAGAAACGAGGGTTTAGTCTCAAAACTTGGAAAATTAATTTGGGAGCTTGAGATTGGCGATTTTGAGAGAGATTTTCACTTGGGTGTTTTGGATAAGTAATTCTTATTCGGTTTTGATTAATTTCCACAAATCTATTCTTAAATTCATCCTTTGAATTCGAATTTGGGTAAAGGTTTGGAGAAAATTGGGAAAAGTTCTTAGGACTAATTTTGGTTGATCTTGAGTTCGATGTCGGATTGGAATAATTTTTGTATAAATGAACTCGTGAAAGTATGGGGATTCTGAATTTGTAAAATCGTGGGCCTGGGGGCATTTTGGTCATTTTTTATTATTTCGCATATTAATTTAGAATTAATTAGTGGAACCAGTTACTTGAAGTTATATTTACATTATGCAATCAATTTGAATAGATTTGGGCCATTTAGAATCGAGTACTCGTGGCAAGAACATGGTTTCGGGTTGATTTTGAGCCGGTTCGAGGTAAGTGGTTTGCCTAACCTTGTGTGGTGGAATTCCCCTTGGGATTTGGTATTGTTGATATTTGAAATTCCTTGTACGTGAGGTGAGGAGTGCGTACTTGTGCTAATTGTTGAAAATAATGTTTCATTAAGTAACTTTAATTGTGTTTCCTTTCCTGTTTATACTACTTGCAATTTAAGTCTGCTATTAGCTTAGGGAAGCATGTCTAATTGAATTAGTTGTTTTACTTGCTCAAACTACCTTATTTGGATTATGTGCAGCATGCTAGGTTAGAAATATCCGTTTTTTCCTTGGTATGAAATTTGAATTGAATTGAGTATTCTTCGTGTTGCTGTTGTGTGTTTACTTTGGGACTACGGGACGGTATCACGGGAGATCCCCCCGCCAGTTTATTTTGGGACTAAGGATTTGTATTCCAGGAGATCCCCTGCACATATATATTGATTTGGACTGTAGTGGGGGATACCGAGATATCCCCAGCACATATATTGAGGATACTAAGAGATACTCGGGATATCGAGAGATCCGCAGCACATATATTGAGGATACCAAGAGATCCTCGGTATACCGAGATATGCCCATCACATATATTGAGGATACTAAGAGATCCCCGGGATACCGAGAGATCCCGATTGTTATATATATGTTGAGTTGTATTCCTTCTATGATTATTATCTTTGTTATATTCTTATTATCCTGTGTTACTTTATACTATTAGCATTTAATTATATTGTCATATTCTATACTGTTTTACCTTGTTTTTCAGCTATAATCAGTAGGGGCCCAACCTTCCTCGTCACTACTCGACCGAGGTTAGGCTTGGCACTTACTGAGTACCGCTGTGGTGTACTCATGCCCTTTCACGCATGTTTTTCATGTGCATATCCCGGTACTTTGACTCAGTCCTACTACCCTTGAACTAAAGTAATTCCCCAGAGACTTCGAGGTATATCTGTCGCGTCCGAAGACCGAGAAGCCCCTTTCCATTCTCTTTTATAGTATTAGCTCTTCTGTATTTACGTTTGTTTAGACATTCTGGAGTTAGACACTTCTAGTTATTCAACAGCTTGTGATTTCATGAGATTCCGGGTTTTTGAAAGTTATTCAGTTTTGAGATCTTGTATTAGTATATGCCGAGCGGCATCTTAAATGTTTCTGTATTTGTTTATCTTCAGTTGTATTAGTTTTTTTTTTTGCATTTTGGTTCTTTTTTCCGAAATTGTTAGCCTTGCCTAGTCGTAGAGACCATGCATCGTCACGATAGTTTACGGAGGGCGAACTTGGGTCATGACAAAACAGGTGCAAGAAAAAGAAGTCAGGGACTTTATTTGGCAAACCATTATCCGTCAATTTAGGGTTCCAAAGGAAGTCATGTGTGACAATGGCCCGCAGTTCATAGGCACGAAAAGCACAGAATTCTTTCAAAGTTGGCAGATTAAACGGGTTACATCTGCACCTTACCACCCTGCAGTCGACGGGCAAGTTGAATCAACAAAAAAAGTTGTTATTAATAACTTGAAGAAGAGATTAGAGGAATCAAAAGGTAATTGGTTGGAAGTGTTACCACGGGTATTATGGGCATATTGAATGACAACAAAAACAAGTATGGGTGATGCTCTATTTTTACTTGTATATGGTGTTGAAGCCTTAATTCTGATAGAAATAGGTAAACCAAGTACGAGATACACACATGCAACTGAGGAGTCAAATAAGGAGGAGATGTGAGTAAATTTGGATCTATTAGAAGAAAGGAGAGAAGCAACATTAATTAGAATGGTGACTCAAAAATAGATGATTGAGCGATATTACAATAGGAAATATAATTTGAGATATTTCAAGATTGGGGACTTCTTCCTCAAAAAGGTGTTCCGATCTACAAAACGGCCAATGCAGGTAAGTTTAGTCCAAATTGGGAAGGCCCTTATAGGATTCAAGGCATCGCTGGAAAGGGAGCATATGAGTTGAAAACCATGGATGGAAAGGTACTACCATCAAACTGGAATGCAGTTCATTTGAAGAAGTATTGATTCTAGACGAAGAAAGTACCCATGGTCAGGTATACTTAGGTACAATTTTATTTTGTTCTTTTGAATTTTATTAACTATTTTAGATGATAGAAAAAAAGATAGCCCATACCAAATAATGATATTAAACCCAAAAGACACGCGGAATGTTGAATAATTTCCGGTCTATGTTGCAACCTTTTTGATGGAAAAAAGGTTGTGCAGTCATCATCTAAATGAATATCTCCGAGTCATGTTCGTATTTTCCTTTTCAGGGAATGGACCAAAAGGGAGGACTAATCCAATATTTGAGATTTCATACTTCAAAGCTCCAACTGTGGGGGACTGTGCATATAGAAGGAAGAAAAAGAACCAAAAAGGCATAGTTGAGTTCAGTCTGAATCAAAAACCTTGAAGAAACCTTGAATTTTTCAAAAAGGTGTGAACTCATGAAAAGGATGCAAGATATTACATATTCCAACGAGTTTTAGGTTAAGGCCAAAATTTAGTCACGGGATAATAGACCCGAGTTTGTATTTTAAAATCTGCTACAAAGAAAGCAGTTATGCAAGTGTTGTACGAATAATTATGAAAATGATGTACGAAATTTTTTTGAAAGTTCAAAGCATAAAACTTCCTCAATTTTTTTTTTCATGTCTACTTTATTTTCCATATATTTACACCAATATGAAGATGAACGTCATCTTCATCAGTGTCGTTAACATAAAAGGGCCCTCTTTTATAAAAACCCATATTTATCAAAGTCACAGATCGTTAAGGCATTTTTAAATGCAAGGAAAAAGCTCAAATATCAAAGAGTAGAATACGTGGTAAAAGCAACCTAAACATTTATATATATTAAGCCTTGGGAGAAACAGAGGTGTTAGTTTGTCATTAAAACCCAAAAGAAAATAAGGGTAGCCAAAAACAACCTTCCAAAAAGTTGTTAATCTAAGAGAAAAACAGCACAAGAAAGAGATAAATAAAAGTTAACAAAAAAATAGGAGAAAACTAAGGAGCATCATCAATGGTAGCATCATCCACGGGAGCATCATCAACAGGAGAAGAACGATTAATTTGAGAAGAAGATGCTTGAACATCAGCCCCGCCAGGAACAAGTCCATCTCTATCACCCTTGGGACCTTTATCTTCAGGTGAGGAAAGCTTTGATTTTGCTGAGTTTTATCAATTACTTCTTTAGCCCTAGCAATCTCAGCATCAAGGACAAAACTCTCCTGGTTGGCCTCAATTAGATTCTTGAGGCTAGTGTTTAAGAAAGCCCAGCTCACATCCAATGATAACTTATCCTCGAGATTCTCATAATCCTTCTCTTACTGGTCAATCTCAGCTCTCAGCTCTTCTTTTTCTGCTTTAGAGGCATCATAAGTTGTCTTCAAAGGAGCGAGAGAACTTCCTAATAACTAAATCTTATTTGTAGAGGTGCGGAGATCTTCCTGAACTTGACAAAGTGTCTAAACCAATTCTCCCGCATAAACCTCTTTTTGATTAAGGAGTTCTTTCAAACTCCTTATCTTTTTAGTTACCTTGGAAAGTTGTTCAGCAAAAGAGGACTCAAGTATATCCTTGTCCTTTCCAACCTTGCTAGAAGAAGCTTTTTCAACCGCTAATTCAGCGGAAATCACCCTCATTTGTTGCTCCAAAGCATTCTTCTCTTCTACAAGAACTTCTTTTTCCAATTGAAGACCGTTGAACTGTTCCTTCCAGTTATTGTCTCAGTGCGTAATTTTATAACTAGCTGGTCTGTCTGAGCAACTCTTTTCATCAGCTCAGTGCCAATCAAATTAATCTACAAAGAAAAGAGGCAAAGGGGAAGAGTTTTAAATAAGGAAAAAAGAAGAAAGGAAATGCAATTAAGTTTGTACCTTCAAAGAAGAATGAACAATGTCATTCATTAAAGTCAGTGAGTTGTGGATTTCTAACTTCTTTTTCTCCACAGGGCCTATCAGCGGCTTTAACCACACATGGGCTTGACACCAGATTTTCTTAATAAATTCCCGCCTTCAGGAACTTCAATAACAACTTTTTTCATCTCCCTCCTGCTGCTAGAAGGTCTGACCTCTACATGAGAATCAGGCACGGTAATAACAGATAGAGTAGAAGCATCCACGAGAGTAATAGTAGGAGTAGCGTCATATAAATACACGGGGGGTTAATGGAAACTGAAATTGGAAGGGAAGCAAGGGGCAATTCTTAGGAAACAGGCCCGAAAGCTTCTTTACCCTTGAAGCCATGAGAAAATAATCTATCAACAAAACTTGGGGGAGGATCAATAGCTTCTTCACCAAAAATCACTAAAGCAATATTCTTTGGCTCATCCGTGAGTCCGAAAGGAATTGAACTTGATGGAAGGTCACAAGAAGGAGTAGTTTCATCATCAGAAACCGCACATCTCCTGACGTGTGGCCTTCTCACCAAAGAAACTTCCTCTATTTCTTCTTCATCATCAAAGTCACGGGCTCAATCAATTTTCCTTTTTGAAGAAGAAGCACTTAAAATCCACTGCTGGGCAAGACTCACGAAAAGCCTGGTTGATAGAACAGACGCGTGACTAATGCCACAAATAGTAAACCCTAATAAAAAAAAGGAAGGATGAGAATCTCTTGTATAATCAAGAAAGAGAAAAAGAAGAACATTGAAGGTAAAAAGTATGTGCGTCTTCATTTTCCAACATAATTTTTTAGAAAGGTATTTTCAGGATCTCTTTTCCATAAGCACAACAGTTGACATCTTTTCTACCCAAGCACGGAAGTTGGGAATTTCATCAACAACTTCCATGGTTGCTGCAAATTGGGTATGTGATTACATGAAGTTCTTTAAGATATATAAAAAATGAAAGAAAACTTACGTGCAAAGTTCTAATTCTCCGGGAAAGGCATATTTTCTTCACCCACTAATCCACTAGCGGGAACAACAATAAAACGGGCATACCAGCCACGGTCCCGATGGTCTTTAGGGCTAACCAACACTCTCTTGCTCTAGCCACGAGAGAAAAAACTCCTTCACAAAATAATTTGGGGGAGTAAAGATGAATCAAGTGCAAAAAAGTAAAAGGCACGAAAACCAACTCTGACAAATAACGAAGGCATGCAATATCCCTTCATACTACGGGGCCAATCTGGCCAAGACACACATTGAAGTAACGACAGAACTCAACAATTACTGGATCAATATGTGGCTTGAACCCTAAAGTAAAAGGATAGGTATAAACAAAGGAGAAGTCGGCATAATAAGAAGTGATTTTCTGGTTGGCACCAGGGACTAAAACTAGGAAATCTGGTTTCTAGTAAAACTCTCGTCGAATCAGGGAAAGAAGATCAGTAGTGATTAAACTCGGGTAAAGATCAGCAGATTGAGGAAGTCTATAAAAGAAACTTGATTTCTCATGGTTTCACGATCAGTTACAAAAGAAAATTCTTGGGGAATAATCTCTGCAATTGTGGGTTCATGCACAGGTTCATTTGAATCTCTATTCCTAGAAGAATATCTAGGGGTTAGAGGAGCTCTAGGTCTAGAAGAAGATGGAGTAATGGAACTACTCTAGGAAGAAGAACCACAATTAAATAATGAACCAAGACTACAAAGTCTACCACCTCTCCTACTTCTAGTATGCACAGTAGAAGGAGCAAGTTCATCAACAATCACAACTTTTCGGGGGTCTGGTGTTGTCGAGGACATGATTATCCAAAGAAATATAGAAGGAAAGGTTCAGAAATACAAAAAAGAAGTAATGTAATGGATACTGAAGAAGGAAGACTCCAGGAAATCAAAAAAAGGATGAAGTACTTAAAAGAAGACATAACCATCGTTAAAGTAGATCATTATGAAACGACATAATGGAACCGTCACTTCATGACTGACTTAATCACAGAAAATACCCTAAAAAGCACTGAAAAACTACATATCCTATCGTCAGAAGTCACGTGGCATGGGCATTAAATAGATGTGACATACGCCGCATTAATTTTGAAGGAGACATGATACTCGAAAAATGGCGGCAAAGAATTCCTGCCATAAAAACTTATCACTTCCCGAATATTCAGTTGAGAATATTCAGAAAGTGGGGGGTCTATCTGTATTTGTGGAAAAAAGGCATTACATGTGGAATATTAGTAAGCTAACAAAGCATGACGTGTGGAACAAGGTATAGCGACAAGTGGCTCTCAATTAATGGAATAAAGAATACAAGGAAGGTGCGGGAGAAACACCTACGAGACAGTACAGGGAAGAGAACCGGGCTTGACATTTGTCAAAGAAGAGGCGTGAACGAAATGAATAAAGGTTAAAAAGAAGGGAAGATACACAAACCAAAAGTAAATAAGGAGGGGGAATCGGAGCAGTTATAAGAAATCTATATCCATAAATACAATTAATGCACATAATGAATTCAAATTAAGTGTGAAAATCATTAATATTGTACGCTCCTATATAAATATAAAGAATTTCATTTGTAAGGACAGATTACGACTACTATTGAAATATTCTATTGTTCTCTACCTTATCAAAGTTTCCAGCCTTGATTTTAGGGATTGATTATCGATTCATTCCTTATTTCTCTTTGTTAATTTTCTCCATTACTTTTATTATTTTTATAAAAGATTATTGTGGAAGTGAAGTAAAACTTGGTTATCAGTAACTCGTTTTCTTCTAAATATAGGCTTTGACTGAGAAATTCATTTTTTGGTTAAACATCAATGTCAGTTAATACTTTACTATTTTAGTAAACAACCTTTCCCAGGGGTTCATGACTTAGTCCAATGGATTATGGTCACAGTTTAGCTATGTTAGAGTCACGTAACTAAGTTGGTAGATAATTAACTTAATTCAATTTGAGTAATTTCAGTTTCATTGCACTTAAGGGAATTCATGATATTCACACTCATTACAAATTAATTAAGGGTTTGCTTGACGGTGTTAGAGTCATATGTGTGTATGGGGTCGAATTTGATCAACCATGTCTCTAAGTCAGCACGACCGATCGGACATATGCGGTCCCCAATGGGAGGAATGACCTACGTGATTAATGACCTCGTAATCACGTCGGCCCCCCTATAGCATATATTTTATTTTCGTCTTTTAATATTCAAATAAGGATCCTCTATTTTATATAGGGGGCCTGAGCTTTGTAAAAGGGATCCAATTCATTTATTGAAAATACAAGCTCTTTTGCTCTCTCATCTCTCTCACATTTTCTCTCTCATTTCTATAAGATTATCATCTTCTCCCTCCCTCCAATTTATATTATTACTATACGAATCAATCACAGAGATCATCCTAGAGTTTATTATCTTCGATTACGATTTACCCCTTCATCTATATTGATTGATTTTCTTAGAAAGTGTTTAACAACTTTTGAGTCAAACAATTTGGCGCCGTCTGTGTGGATTTCGGTAGTCGAAATCATAGCTCACATCTAGGATATCAAGAACAACAATCACTGTCCTTCAACCTCCACAGAAAATAACAAATGGCAGATAAAGAATCAAGGTTGAAGATGATAGTAGATGTCTCAACCAACCTCATAAGCCCCCTCAACGAGGCCAGTAGAGAAAATACCGTGAATGTAACACCAAGTAGTGTTCCGGAGGAGGAGATCTCACCCTCTTCACTCGAAGATCTAACAATTTTGCATGAAAGAGGGGCTTCAACATCTGCAGCAAAGGAAACGCCCACAGTAGTCAAAAATCTACTAGAGGAATGGTTGATGAACACTCTAAGTGGCATGCTCGAGAAAACATCTCAGGGAAATATTAAAGATTCATCAACGGCGAAAATCGTTGCTGCCGCCGGTGAGCCTAGTGTTATACGGACAAGAAGCTCCCACATCGATATCAACACAAGCGATAGTGCACTCGCGACCATTATTAAGAAAATGGAAGAAATGGAGAACGAGAATAAAGTGCTTCGTGATTAAATGAAAGAGCACCAGGAAAGGGTAGACAAAATACCTCGTGCCCCTAAGCTACTATCGAAACGCGACATGGGAAGGTTCATCGAGCAACCGTATAGTGAGGAAGCTGCTCCTACCCGATCCCTAAAACCTTCAAGATGCCCCCATACTTGAGAATATATGATGGGGCCACGGATCTGGAAGACCATCTAATCCATTATGTAACCGCTGTAAAAGGCAACGACCTATCGAAAGAACAGGTGTCATTCGTGTTGTTAAAAAAGTTTTGTGAAACATTGACAGGAGGACCGCTAACATGGAACTCTCAACTACCAGCCAGATCGTTATCGACGTTCAAAGAGATGGCGGATAAGTTCTCCACCACTCATGTAGGAGCAAAGAAGGCCGAAGCGAGGGTCAACGATATCTTCGCAATCAGGCAAACAACAGGCGAAGGACTCAGGGACTTCCTAGCCCAATTCAACAGGGTAAGAATGGGAGTGCCGAACATATCAGAAGGAATGACAGTTGTAGCTTTCCAAAATGGGTGGAATAGAGATGCGTCAAGCAACCAAGAAGCTGCTCAACCAACTCATGAAGTATCCCCCCACCACGTAGGAAGAGATTCTCAATGCCTATTGCGCCGAAGTAAGAGCGGATGAAGATGATCTTAATGGTCCAACCCAATGGCTAACATCAGTACAATCAGAGGTAAGGAGGGATCGACATAACGATGGGCGACGGGAACCACTCCTATGCTTCAACAGAGAAAGGCATCAGCCTTACGTCAGAGCCCCAAATCTGCCTCCTCCAAGACATCCAGATGTCGTGCAGCGACATGCTGCCCACTTTGGAACGAAAGAGGTATGCCTCCATTATTATCCACTCATAACTTTTGTGTCTCCCATTCAGAAATAGTGTACGCACTGGAAAAGCTGGGCACGAAGGTACAATGGCCGCAGAAAATGAAATCAGATCCTAGTGCAAGGAGGTCGAATGTCCTGTGTGAATTCCATCAGGAAAGAGGACACAAGACCGAAGATTGCAAAGGTCTACAACAAGAGGTGGTCAGAATGCTGAACCAGGGATACCTAAAGGAGCTGCTCAACGATAAAGGAAGGGCTAATTTAACCAGAGGACGCGATCAATCCCAAGGACCACCAAAGCCACCTTCTCCAGCTGCACCATACGGATGATCATTGCTGGCGACGACAACTCGGCGATCAACCATGTGAAGTTCACCACCACACACAAGTTGAAGCACACGATCGCAAACGAATGGTATGATGACTTCGAAGATAGTATCACCTTTGATAAGTCTGATGCTGATGGTTTGTCTTTCCCTCATTACGATGCTTTAGTTATAAATTTATGCATTGTTGATACTGATGTGAAAAGAATCATGGTAGACGATGGAAGCGGTACGTGTATTATCCACCCAAGAGTCCTCATGCATATGAGGCTCGAAGATAAGGTAATACCGCATTGCATAACACCAACGGGTTTTAACAATAAAGTGGAGCGAATCTCCCGAGAGATATCACTACCAGTTTTAGGGGGAGGAGTCACGCTGGAAACCACATTCCATATCATGAACCAGGAAATGGCTTACAATGTTATCATAGGGTGTCCATGGATACACGCCATGCGAGCCATCCCCTCGAGTTTCTATCAAGTAATCAAATTTCCCACCCTATGGGGAATATTCAGCATCCGAGGAGAGCCACATACTGCCTAGGAATGTTACTGAATCGCCCAAGACTGCACCCATACCAAACAGCTTAAGGGAGCAAGCGCGGAAGCATAGCAATCAGCCAGGTCAGGAACTAAAATCAACCTGACGACCGAGGTCATTAGGGACCCAGATGTCGTAAAAGCTTGCAAAGCGATAGTCGAGGACCTCGACCCGATCCAGCTGGACAATACTGATAGTTCAAAGAGAGCCTACATCGGGCACAACCTTTCCGACCAGGTAAGTACCACGAATTCTTAACTAACCATGCAGATTTATTTTCCTTCTCCCATTCAGATATGTCGGGGATCCCAAAGGACATCGCCACTCACAAACTGAATGTCGACCCACTTTATCCGCCTGTAAAGCAGATAAGGAGAAAATTCAATGCCACAATCAATGAGGCAGTCAGTGAAGAGGTAGATAAACTACTAGCCAACGGTTCCATCACAGAATCGAAATACCCTCAATGGGTCACCAACGTGGTCATGGTTAAAAAGAAATGTGGGAAATGGAGAATGTGCGTAGACTTCACCGACCTGAACAAGGCATGCCCAAAGGACTCCTTCTCATTGCCCCATATCGACCAGCTAATCGATGCAACAGCAGAGCACGAACTGCCAAGTTTCTTGGATGCCTACTCTGGCTATAACCAAATCCTGATAGCCGAAGAGGACCAATAAAAGACAACTTGCATCACCCATTAAGGGACGTACTGCAATAAAGTGATGCCCTTCGGACTCAAAAATACGGGTGCAACGAACCAAAGGTTGGTCACCAAGATTTTCAAAGAACAGCTCGGTAAGACAATAGAGGTCCACATCGATGACATGTTAGTAAAATTGGCAAAGAAGGAGGACCATATCGACCATTTAAAGCAAGCCTTAGAGGTACTAAGGCAGTATGGGAAAAGGTGAACCCAAAAAAATGCGCCTTCGGTGTCGCCTCGGGAAAATTTCTAGGTTTTCTCGTATCACAACGGGGTATCGAAGTCAACCCGGACCAGATCAAAGCCATAGACACAATACCCGAGATTCTGAATAATAAGAAGAAGGTACAGAAGCTAATATGGCGAATAGTTGCCTTATCAAGGTTCATCTCACGGTCCTCGGATAGATGCCACAAATTCTTCAGTGTGCTGAGGAAAGATCGTGAGCTACAATGGAACGAGGAATGCATCGAGGCCCTAAGGAAATTAAAGGCATATCTATCTTTGCCGCCACTGCTCGTCAAAGCAGATCCAGGAGAGTGCCTACTCATGTATCTGGCGGTATCTGAAGTCGCTGTCAGCACCGTCTTGGTCCGCAAAAACAAAGGTACGTAATACCCTATTTATTATATCAGCAAAACTTTAATAGATGCCGAGACGAGGTACCCACACCTCAAAAATCTGGCTTTGGCATTAGTCGTAGCTTCACGAAAGCTCGGACCTTATTTTCAATGCCATCCCATAAAGGTAATAACAACCTTCTCCCTAAGGGCCATCTTACATAAACCCAAACTCTCGAGTAAGTTCGCCAAATGGGCCATAGAGCTTAGCGAGCATGACATAACCTACCACCCAAGAACCGCCATCAAGTCGCAGGTACTCGCCTACTTTGTGGTTGACTTTAGTACAGGGATATTGCCAGAGGTTTAACAAGAGGCCCTCCGCACCTCTGCTCACACCGATCTCTAGACCCTCTACACTGACGGTATTGCGAATGCCTCAGGATCGGGACTGGGACTCGTCCTCAAAGTCCCCACGGGAAAAGTAATTTTCCAGTCCATACGATACCCTGAGATGAATAACAACGAGGCCGAGTATGAGGCTGTGATTGCAGGCATGAAACTAGCCATCAAATACGGAGCCCGTCGACTCATCCTCCATTGTGACTCTCAACTCATCGTAAATCAAGTCGCCGGGACTTACCAAATTAAAGAGCAAAGGCTATAAAAAATTAGTCAGAAATCCATAAGATGATGCCTGAGTTCGACGAATGCCGCTTCGAGCAAATTCCCAGGGCACAAAACATCGAGGCAGATAGCCTAGCCAAACTAGCCGCAGCCACCAAAAATATTAACAAAGAAAATATGGTCACTCTCCTCCATTCTGCCGTCGACCAAGTCGAGGTATTCTCTTTAAACTTGACTTGGGACTGGCGCAACCAGTTTGTATCCTTCCTGCAGGATGGAACACTCCCACGCGACAAAAAAGAAGCCAAGAAACTCTGGGTGCAAGTTGTCCGGTACAGCCTGATAAATCACGACCTCTACAAGAGAACGTTTGGTGGTCCCCTCGCTAAGTGCCTCGAGCCACATCAAACGAGGCAAGTAATGGAAGAGGTGCACGAAGGCCATTGTGGCACCCATACAGGGAACCGCACCCTTTTCTGATGCCTTATCTGCGTCAGTTACTACTGGCCTACCATGAAAAAAGAGGCAGCAGATTATGTCCGAAGATGCGAGCAGTGCCAAAAGTACGCCCCTATGATACACCAGGCAGGGGAACTCTTCCATTTAGTCACCTCACCATGGCCCTTCATAAAGTGGGGAATGGATATAATCGGCCCCCTGCAGGCAGGACGAGGAAAGGTCGCTTTCTGTTAGTTTTAACTGACCACTTTTCTAAATGGGTGAAAGCAGGTGCATACACACAAATACGCGAGCAAGAGGTAATCGCCTTTATATGGACAAATACCATATGCCATTTTGGAATCCCCAAAGAAATCAGATGTGACAATGTGCCCCAATTCATCAGTAGAAAAGCAACTAAATTCTTTGAGAAATAGCATATCAAGCGGATAATCTCCACTCTGTATTATCCTGCTGCTAACGGCCAAGCCGAGTCTTACAACAAAACAATATTGAACATATTGATAAAGAAGCTCAAAGAAGCTAAAGGGCTATGGCCCGAATTACTACCTGAAGTATTATGGGCATACCGGACTACGCCCAAATCCAGCACGGGAGAAACACCATACTCACTGGTCTACGGGATCGATGTAGTCATACCCGTCGAGATCGGAGAACCAAGCCTGAGATACTCCCATACCAGCAGAGCAGACAACGACGAAAGCAGGTTACAAGATCTAGACAAAGCCGAAAAACGAAGAGACATGGCCCATATAAGAATGGCGGTCCAAAAACCACAGGTAGAAAGATATTACAACAAGAAAGCCAAAGTAAGATCGCTCAAAGTCGGCGACTACGTCCTCAAGGCCAAAACACTCATATTTAAAGACCCGAACGAGGGAAAATTGGGGACCAACTAGGACGGACCATACAAAATCATAGCAGCAACGAACAAAAGAGCGTTCCAACTAAAAACGATGGAGGGAAAACTGCTCCAAAACAATTGGAACGTCGCCCACCTCAAATACTTCCTCTTCTGAAAGGCATCTCCTAAGTCGTACTCATTTTCCCTGGCCCGAGTTTTATCCCAATTGGGTTTTCTTGGGGAGGTTTTTAACGAGGTGGTGAAGGGGATACCCGGTGGAACAAGAGCACAGGTTCACCATATCGGCCAACTGACATGGTCCGCAGGCCAATATAGTGAAGGGACTACACTAGTTATTCTCCATTGTATGAGCAGAATTCTCTATCGTATGAATAGAATTCTCCATTGAATGAACAGAATTCTCCATTGAATGAACAAAAATCTCCATTACACGAACAAGAGTTAATCTCCATTCCACGATGGATACTACTTCGACGACAGTCGAAGTAACATCCTAATGGCCAAGGCTATCGACATTAGTTCGACCTCGTTCGAACCATGACGGATACTACTTCGACAACAGTCGAAGTAACATCCTAATGGCCAAGGCCATCGACATCAGTTCGACCTCGTTCGAACCACGACAACTACTACTTCGACGACAGTCGAAGTAACATCCTAATGGCCAAGGCCATCGACATCAGTTCGACCTCGTTCGAACCACGTTGGATACTACTTGGACGACAGTTGAAGTAACATCCTAATGGCCAAGGCCATCGACATCAGTGCGACCTCGTTCGAACCACGTTGGATACTACTTGGACGACAGTTGAAGTAACATCCTAATGGCCAAGGCCATCGACATCAGTGCGACCTCGTTCGAACCACGTTGGATACTACTTGGACGACAGTTGAAGTAACATCCTAATGGCCAAGGCCATCGACATCAGTGCGACCTCGTTCGAACCACGTTGGATACTACTTGGACGACAGTTGAAGTAACATCCTAATGGCCAAGGCCATCGACATCAGTGCGACCTCGTTCGAACCACGTTGGATACTACTTGGACGACAGTTGAAGTAACATCCTAATGGCCAAGGCCATCGACATCAGTGCGACCTCGTTCGAACCACGTTGGATACTACTTGGACGACAGTTGAAGTAACATCCTAATGGCCAAGGCCATCGACATCAGTGCGACCTCGTTCGAACCACGTTGGATACTACTTGGACGACAGTTGAAGTAACATCCTAATGGCCAAGGCCATCGACATCAGTGCGACCTCGTTCGAACCACGTTGGATACTACTTGGACGACAGTTGAAGTAACATCCTAATGGCCAAGGCCATCGACATCAGTGCGACCTCGTTCGAACCACGTTGGATACTACTTGGACGACAGTTGAAGTAACATCCTAATGGCCAAGGCCATCGACATCAGTGCGACCTCGTTCGAACCACGTTGGATACTACTTGGACGACAGTTGAAGTAACATCCTAATGGCCAAGGCCATCGACATCAGTGCGACCTCGTTCGAACCACGACAACTACTACTTCGACGACAGTCGAAGTAACATCCTAATGGCCAAGGCCATCGACATCAGTTCGACCTCGTTCGAACCACGATGGATACTACTTTGACGACAGTTGAAGTAACATCCTAATGGCCAAGGCCATCAAAATTAGTTCGACCTTGTTCGAACCACGACGGATACTACTTCGATAATAGTCGAAGTAACATCCTAATGGCTAAGGCCATCGACATCAGTTCGACCTCGTTCGAACCACGACGGATACTACTCCGACGATAATTAAAGTAACATCCTAATGGCCAAGGCCATTGACATTAGTTCGACCTTGTTTGAACCATGACGGATACTACTTCGACGACAGTCGAAGTAACATCCTAATGGCCGAGGCCATCGACATCAGTTCGACCTCGTTCGAACCATGACGGATATTACTTAGACTACAGTCGATGTAATATCCTAATGGCCAAGGCCATCAACATTAGTTCAACCTCGTTTGAACCATAACGGATACTACTTCGACGATAGCCGAAGTAACATCCTAATGGCCAAGGCCATCGACATCAGTTCAACCTCATTCGAACCACGACGGATACTACTCCGACGATAGTCGAAGTAATATCCTAATGGCCAAGGCCATCGATATTAGTTCGACCTCGTTTGAACCACAACATATACTACTTCGATGACAGTCGAAGTAACATCCTAATGGCCAAGGCCATTGACATCAGTTCGACCTAGTTTGAACCATGATAGATACTACTTCGACGACAGTCGAAGCAACATCCTAAGGGCCAAGGCCATCGACATTGGTTCAACCTTGTTTGATCCACAGCACGACCCTTTGACAAACGACAAAAACAACCTCTACGGAGGCTAACTATTACAACAAATGGACGAAGAAACAAAAGTAAAATTTATATTACAACAAAAATATATTTACATTCGCCCCCGCGGACGAGTTCCAACACACTATACAGGCCAAAAATTTATATTGCAAAGTTGATAGCTGTTTGTTACCCCCTGGGAGGTAAGCGTCATTGTACCAGGAACTGGAGTCGAGGTGATTAACATCTTCGGAAGTAGGCCCTTCCCCATCGGGAGAGTCGGGGTAATAACCACAAGCTTCACGAGCAGCGTGAGCCTCATTTCTCTGTGCTTGGACTTCTTCCTCGGTTGCTCGGCCCGCAGCATGAAGCTCACTATACATGTCGAGCTTAGCCTCTGCAAAAATCCACATTTCATACGCACTACGATGCGTACTCTGATCAGGCGTGGGACGAGATGAGGAAGGCTAAGAAAGCCTAATTATCTCTGCCATCCTGGCGTCGAGTTCGGCAATCAGATCTGCCACCCTCCGTTGCAAGTCAACGTTCTCAGCCGCCACCCCACAACTCAACTCGAGCTCGTCATCTTTTGCCCTGGGGAGCTCCTTTAACTCGTTGTTACGGGCCACGGCCTTCATCAGCTCACTATCCACCTCCTCCAGATTTGCTCCCCTGTGTTTCGACTGGGATTGCCCCCATTCAACCGCCGCTCGGTGCTTAGAGCAGTACCTTCTATACTTTGTTAACATCTTTTTGTAGAGGGTCGTCCGTTTTTGCTCACGGCATCCCCTCTCCACCTCCAAAACAAGGGTCTGAAAAAGAAGAGAGAAAGCAGAAATAAGCACGCCTCAAGTCAGTCTAACAATATGCAAAAGGGAGAAAGTGAATAAAGATTACCTGCAAAGCCATGCCAGAAACCCTTCGAGATAACTCAGCATCACCCACCGTACTAAGCGCCTTACTCTCAGAGGTAGCACACGGTAGGGTAAGGGCCAAAGTAGCTTGCTCGCTGTACGATAGCAAGTTGTAAGCCACCAAAATCGTAATACGACGATCAGAGCCATCCGTCATCATCTCCACGTGGGTAAGGCCACTCACGAAATAGTCAATATCTCCTTGAGTGATGTCGGAGTTTGATTTCTCCGCTTTCTCTCCAGGTCCCTCGACGTTGGTCGATGACCTTCTATCGACGGCATGTGTGGAACTAGAGCCGGGAACAATACCCCTCTGCTGACCCGACCTCCTAGAAAGAATGGTGTCGGCCATGAATGAAGGTTTGTACGCTGATCGAGACACCTCACTTCCTCCGGCTTTGGTAGCCACCCCCTTGCCCTTCTCGAGCCTCCTCCATTTTCTTTTTGGCGATTCCTCTCCATCGGAGGGTTCATCCACGGGTTGTAGAGCCGTCGCCAATGATGCTGACTCCCACATAACCATAGTCGTAGATGTAACCCCCTGCAAAGAAGCTAGAGAGAGATGCCCTCGGATGGACTCGACCAATGTATCATGAGCGTCCGAGATAACGTCGGATCACTTGGGAGTAGGGACAGTCGCCCTCTTCCTAGAAGCACCTCGAGCTGTAGCTGTAAAAAAAAGTGAGTAGCGTTGCAAAACTTACAAAGCGAAAATCAAAAATCTACCTGAAGAGACTTTGGGTCCATAACGCTGCATGAAGGCAGGCCAACTGCGGGTCTCTTCCGCAAAAGGAAGCATACCGGCAACCCATCTCCTAAGATTTGCAACGGGCCGGGGTGGATGAGCCATAGCTGCAATACAAAGGTTAGAATCGCAACAGTCATGAGTGACAAGGAATTTAACAAACTACAATACTTACATTTCGAATTCCACTTCTTTGGGAATCCGGCGGGATTAGAGACCATGTGCTCGGTCCTAATAAGAAAATATTTGCGCCAGAACCCACGATTCGCTCAGTCGTCGGTTTTGACCACCAACCCTCTTGTACCATGGCCTCGCAAATGTACCATAGTCCCTCTTAAAAATCAGGCACTGAACAGTTGTAGGAGGTGATGGACCCTGACTTCACATCCGGCCAACTCCGCGTACTTGGTCAGTAGCCGAAGCACCTTCAGAGTATACGGTGTAAGTTGAGCCAGACACACATTATAGAACCAGCAAAACTCCTCCGCCAAAGGGAAAAGAGGGAGTCTGTAACCGATCAAAAAAGGGTACTCGTAAAAAGTATAATACCCTGGCCGATGAACATCCACATGATCCCTCCCTACCGGAACCATTTCTACGTGAGCAGGTATGCCGTATTTCATGCGGAGATCATCCAAGTGATTTTGCAATGATTCGGAAAACTCTAGAGCCGGAGTGGGAGAGTCCTTACTGAAATCACTTCGAGACAAGGTATGTTTTGGCAGCAGGGCTTCCACCATGAGAGGACTGATGTCCTCTTTGTCCTCCGCCTCTCCACCATCGGAAGGTGGCGACACGTTTAATGGGGGAGCCACCGAGATCCTCATATGGATTCGGTAGGGTTTAGGCATGATCTCGATGAAAAAAAGTTGCACACAACACAACAAAGGAAAAGGAGTTTTTTTTTATCAAAGTAAAATGCACCAGAATGTGAAAATATATACTAAAGGGTTGGAATGTTCTCACAAATGACCAAAGTTTGAATAAAGTTAAATCCTTCCCCTATTTATAGGGTTGGATAGTGCCAAAATCGAAGAGGCAAACTTCAAAATGGTGGGGGAAACCAAACGCCAAAAGCTTCTGACTTCCGGCCTCGAAAATATGGGCAATGATGACGTGTGAGGACGCTGACGTCACACGGGGAAAGATGTTTCGTTTCAACGTTCTGACAGCCATGATGGCTATCTCTCACCTGTCACATCACAGTCCTTTGACAAATTCAAACTCTCCCTGAACAGAGGTACCGATTCTGCCCATCGAGGATGCACTTCACTGTGACCTTGACGAGCAGAGGGACTAACTGTATGGGATCGAATTTGACCAACCACGTCTCTAAGACAGCACGACCGATCAGACATATGCGGTCCCTGCTAGGGGGAAGACTTAGGGATAATGGGAGGAACAACCTTGTAATCACGTCGGCCCCCCTATAGTATATATTTTATTTCTGTCTTTTAATATTTAAATAAGGATCATCTATTATATATAGGGGGCCTGAGCTTTGTAAAAGAGATCCAATTCATTTATTGAAAATACAAGCTCTTTTGCGCTCTCATCTCTCTAAGATTATCATCTTCTCCCTCCCTCCGTTTTATATTATTGTTATACGAATCAATCACAGAGATCATCCTAGAGTTTATTATCTTCGATTATGATTTACCCCTTCATCTATATTGATTGATTTGTTTAGAAAGTGTTTAACAACTTTTGAGTCAAACAGTGTGTATGAAAACTAAAGCAGCCTATACATGGAGATAACATTATCGAGAAGAGGGACATTCATCATTTTTCTTGATAAATCTTTTGGAATGCACATCTCTCAATAAGAATTCGATTGTCTGTCGACGCCCCCTTTTTCTCTAAAGCGAAATTGGGTTTACGATATTCGGGAAGACAACTTTATTCCCGCTTTGGAATTGTGTTTTTGGAGGTTGAAGAGTCGCCACCTAATGATTAAGTGCATTAGGACACTAAGAGTTTTGATATTGAAAAACAGAGTTCGGGTAAGGGATAGAAATTATCTCGAGGGGAAGGTGTTAGGCACCCCTCAAGATATACTAGTGTGGTTCCCCGCCATGCTATGTAGTGACTTTAAATGCAAACAACTAGTAGACAAGCAAGAATTACAAATACAAAGAGGGGTTTTCACATAATGGTTCCAAGGGATTAAGGAAGTTAAAGAAACTGAATTTTGATAGGGGAAGCAGTTTTAAAACCTTGAATAAAAAGTAAAAGGAGAAAATTTCCACATAGTTGTTACAAGTTAAAAGCAGTTTAAAAGATGAAGTTTGGCAATAAAATGGACAAATAAGGGAAGGGGTCCTAGGTTTATACATAATATGGATAACCCAACACAACACCTGGTAACCGTTTATACATGTGGTGTTATCGCGTGATCATCATATCCATATCTACCCTTTTCCCACCCCGTTAAGGTATTAAGCGCGAAATAGTGTCGTTACCTATAGCATGCTATTACCCGTCCAAATCCTATCAGTCCCGGAGGCATTTGAGACTTCTAGTCCTATCAAGGGAAGGAATTGTTTTTGGGTTTTTTCAAGAGTTTAGAAAGGTAAAAATTCTAATGCGTCAAACAAAACACATAGGACAATTATGGGGTACACATAACAATTAAAGGTTCAAATAAGCCTCCTCAGAATCACAAAAAAATGTAGTTTAGCATGCCTTACATATAATGATTTGGTCTGAATTAAACTTAAATGTTAAGCGGACTGATTCAACCCATATTTTTAGACAAGAAGTCTGCATTAGGTCCGCCTCGCTGCAATTATTGAAGACTGATACAGTTACAGCTTTTACCCTAAGGCTCGCCTAGGTGAAACTTATAGGCATAATATCTACTAGTTTTAGAAAAGAAGTAAATAGGTTACAGGAAGGTTGCCAGTTTTAACAGAATAATACAATTTCTGCAATTGATAACGCGTTATTACTTACAGATTACCTTAAAACGAGTGAGGTAATTCAGAATTGATTGACAGTTCCTATAGGCATATTTTCTAGCGTTGTTAATTTTACACACTTTTTACAGGCGTAGCAAGAATGCAGAAATCCTATGAGCATGGTATCTAGAATGTAATTGATTATTGTTTAAGCCTAAAAAAATCGTTTGCCTAATGATAGATACGTATACAGTATTTAGAAACCCTATAGACATGCTTTCTATATGATAGGCAATAGGCAAAATGCAGAATCCTATAGACATGTTTTCTATATAAAAGTGCAGAACCTGAATAGGATTTCTATATGAAGAATGTACAAATGAAGAACTTAAAACTGTATTTCTATATAAGAGTGCAGAACTTAAAACAGTATTTCTATATGAGAGTGCAGAACTTAAAACAGGATTTCTAGATGCAGAAATGTAGAGCTTGACGTGATTTGCAGAAGCAAATACCTAATGAATATGATATCTAACCTTATGCACATAGTAGGTAACCCTCCCCTTTCTTTACTAAACCCCATAAGTGATTACAAATTATTATAGACCAAATGAATCAGACAGAAAAATAAAAATTTACATCAGAAATTTAAGCTGCATCCAAGGAACCTAATTCAGACTCAATATCTAACAATATGAGATGAACAACCTTCCGGGATCAGATTTTCAAAGCCTTTCTCGTATTTGGGATGTGTCAAAGTTCCAAGGAACTTCAAGAGTTCTAGGCAGTTCTTACACCCCAAATGTCATTGCAGAACAGATTATGGTACAGTGGAAGGGCCAGCCCTCAAACGTCCAAGTTCGGAGGCAACTCAAGGTTCCCAAAGCAAGGCTCATAAGAGGGGGGGGCAGAACTTAAGGACTAGGAGTAAGTGTAAGTGCAATGAAAGGGGAGCCAGGGCAGGTTGGTGGTCATGCCTAGCAACTGGGCTGCAGGCACACCCCCGGCCAGCTTGTCAGCTTAAACATTAGAGAGTTGGGACCTTTTGAAGGTCAGGTTCAGCCATGGACAGCAATTCATATGCTGGCAGGCTATACCTAAACTCTATACACATAAGGGAATGGGGGAATAGGAGATTGAAAGAGGCTAGGATCCAAAGGACCTAGTCTTAATCCATGATCACAACTTTGCATGTTGCCATGTCTTAAAATACAGCCCAAACACATAAAGGGAATGGGGATAGGGATTCATCAAAATAACAGATAGCAAGACATAAGTATTTATTTTGTAAAGCTGAATTTTATAAAGCAGTAAAAAAAACTTGTAAGTAAACACATTGTATTTGATGCTTAAATCAAAAGTAAGACATACCATTTCAGAAGAGCAAGTAGGGAGAAGGAGTAAATTTAGGGAAGCCAAATTGCAATCAAGAAGCAACAATGTAAGTTTTAGAAGAGAGTTGTAATGATAAAAAATCGTGTGTGTGTTAATGAAAGAGCAGGGTATTTATAATTGAAAACAGGTGTAGCAAATAAGGCAAGAATCATAGTTCAGTAATAATTAAGGAACTATGTACTAATTAAAATCAATCAGCCCATAGACTTCCTTTAATTAAGGGGTCCAAATTTTATTTAAGGAAGGAAATCAAGTAAATATCTCGTGCAAGGTAGACAAATAAGGGTAAATACATAGAAGACATTTAAGGTAAAAGTCTAGTAGTACTTGATTTGTAAAACAAGGAAAGGGAATCTGTAAAATAACCAGTAAAGAATCCCATTGAAAGCCTTACTCGAGTCAGAAAAGAGGTAAAGGAAAGTTTTAATTAAGGGAAAAATCAGTAGCAATCAAATAAGCAACATTAAAGGGATTCAAAATCAATTAAAAGTTGGCAAAACATTTGAAAGAGAAGTTCTCATATATAAAACACATAGACACGTTGAGCAAGAAGGAGGTCATGCTAATTATTAAAGACTAGCAAGAAAGTTTTAAAATCACAAACACAGAAAGAGTTCAAATTCAACTCATAAACTCAAAGTGAGTGTGAGAGTTCAAGGTTTCAAAGCAGAACCCTTGTCCAAACATAAAACCAAATTAGCCAAAGAAAACCCCCAAAATCTTAGGGTTTTTAAACTCGAATTTGATGCAGAGATGAAGAGTCAAACTATTGATATAGGCTTAGAGACCTTTTCAGAGTCTCGTGAGAAGCCTACAAGCACAATAGCAAGTAGAACATAGAAACCAGTACAGGAAACAAGTTTCAAGAAAAGCTTGAAATTTAAACGAGTTCAGGTAGTGTAAACATAAAGAAACAGTTGATGAAACACATCTAGAAAGAATCAAGGTGAAGTCCGGCAAAGGCAAACAAAGGACTAAAACTCAGTAGAAGAATACAGTAAAGAAACACATAAGATGGGCATGTGAGAGCATATAAGAAAAACTTCATAATACAGCAAATATAAGAACACACGAAAAGGCATGCGAATCATAAAAGAGCAAATAAGAACATAGCAGGGGTTGATTCTTACCAAGAAAAGGAGAAGAAGAAGTGTCAGAAACATTTTAAGAACTTTCCAAAAACCCTAATCGAAAAGAAGTGCCCTTTTGAAAGAAAATCGGAGAAAAGGAATAAGAGACTTAAGCAGCAGTGCAAACATGTTACATATCTAAAATAATCAGAGAGATCCTCGATATTTAGGGTTCCATATGAACCCTAGAAATGAGAAAGGCTTCGAAAATACTCGATCTAAGCCGGATAATGTCATAAACAGGCTCAAAAGACCAAGAGCCATTGGAGTAAGGCCGGAAATAGCCGGAACCTTCAAATTAGTGAAGGCCTGAGTGAAGTCACTCAAGGTCTGGCCTCGATCCTTCAAACAACAGGCATGCAGGAGCCATAGGAGGTGGGTATAGGCTGTCCATGGACTGAGAAGCCATGGACGCCGGTGAAATCATGGTGGAATAATGTAGGGGGATAGGGCCCCGGGGAGGGTTAGAGAGAGTTTGAGAGATGAGAGTTCAAAGGCAGCGTATCTGATAGAATAGATTAGGGTTAAGGGGTATGGAAATTAAAAAGGAAAGAACGGATCATGGCCGTTGATCAAAATGATCAACGACCAAGATTAAAAGAGGAACCGGACGGGTCTGAAAATGGGTTGTGGGTTTGGGTTGGAATTTGAAATTGGGTCGTTTGATTAGGGGTGGAATTGGGGGGTTAAATTGAGGCGACAATTGCAATTGGAAATGGCTATGTATCAAATAACCAATTTCTCCCCTTTAATTTATGTAAAAATAGTGAAAACGATTTTAAAAATAAATTAAAAGTACTGAACTAATTAATAATATATAAACACTAATCTAAAAATACTGGGAATAAATTTATAATTTTAAAATGCCATTAATCATAATATAGGCTATGATTGCAATTTTATGCAATTTTTGTTTTAAAATATCAAATAATTTTGTAAAAATATGCAAAAATCACCTTTATTATATTTTGGTACAAATATGAGGATAGGAATAAATTATTCACAAAATGATAATTTTAAGAATAATTATGGGATTTTGTACTGCTAAAATAGATAATAAATCGATTTTACGAATCTTAGAAAATTAGGAAAAAATACCAAAACTCTTGGGCATGCTTATGTATGCATACACATACTATTTTGAGAATATTTGTAGTAAATAAAATACATAGGGAAAAATTGGGTATTAATAGCTGCCCCTCTTTACCCGGAAAGGATGAAAAAGCTGTCAGGTAAAGATATGATGACCAATTTTGACCCAGAGAGACGACTTGCAAAGGTTTTGACCGAGCTCTGGTTTTTAAGCAACCTACATATCCCTAGTTTTATAGGAATTCGGTCATATGTAGTTCAGGATACATCGACGGGGTATGCTGATGGAGGTTTCGAAGAGACGGGCACAATATTTAGGTTGGGAAGGGTGGTCAGGGACTGATGGGTTGCGAGAAGCGGGGCGAGATCACTCCTGCTGTAATGGTCATTGCCAACTGATGTACCTGTAATTGAGTAACAAGCATATCGTGTAGAATTTTAAACGCGATGCAAGTTCCCATTGGACCATGAATGTTGTCTTTGGACGATTAAGATGACGTCCTTAGACCATGACGTCCTGGGCCATGCAGCGCATAATAAAGGATTTGCAAGCTATGAAATGATGTTCTCGGGCCATGACAATGGTGCCTCCGAACCATGATGCCTTTGAATAATGATGTGCAGAATATAAAACGGGGTCCTCGGGCCATGGCATGGCGTTCTCATGCTATGAAGATGGTGCCTCCGAACAATGATGCCCTTGGATGATTTGGCGGTATTCCAGCCCATGAAATGCAAGATTTGGCGGTATTTCAGCCCATCAAATGCAATATTTGGCGGTATTTCAGCCGATGTGAAGGAAAAATCTAAATGGCGATATTTCAGCCGATAGAAATTTAAATAAAGCTGGCGATGTTTCAGCCGATGTAGAAAAATGTAAATGGCGATATTTCAGCCGACAGAAATTTAAATAAAGCTGGCGATGTTTCAGCCGATGTAGAAAAATGTAAATAGCGATATTTCAGTCGACAGAAATTTAAATAAAGCTGGCGATGTTCCAGCCGATGTAGAAAAATGTAAAGGGCGATATTTCAGCCAACAGAAAGCATAAGTATAGATGATGATGGGGGTTTAAATATAACTGGCAATATTTCAGCCGATACCGAGATTTAAATAAGGTTGGCGGTATTTCAGCCGATGAAAAGATTTAAGTAAAATTGGCGATATTTCTGCCGATGTAGGGATCTAAATAGAGTTGGCGATATTTCAGCCGATATAGAGATTTAACTAAAGTTGGTGGTCTTTCAGCCATGCAGATGGAGATAGAGATTAACCTCGGAAGGCAGAATGGTAGCCTTATGCAATATAGAGAAAAATGCAGATGGAGACAGTGCTTAGTCTCGAAAGGCAGAAAAGTAGCCTTACGCAATGCGAAAAATGTAGATGAAGACAGTGCTTAGTCTCGAAAAGCAGAAAAGTAGCCTTATGAAATGTGAAAAATGCAGATGGAGACAGTGCTTAATCTCGAAAGACAAAAAAATAGCCTTATGCAATGCGAAAAATGCAGATGGAGACAGTGCTTAGTCTCGGAAGGCAGAAAAGTAGCCTTATGCAATGCAAAAAATACAGATGGAGATATTGCTTACTCTCGGAAGGCAGAAAAGTAGCCTTATGCAATGCAAAAATGCAGATGTAGATAGTTCTTAGTCTCGAAAGGCAAAAAAGTAGCCTTATGCAATGCAAAAAATGCAGATGGAGGCAGTGCTTAGTTCTCGAAACGCAGAAAAGTAGCCTTATGAAATGCAAAAAATGCAAATGGAGATAGTGCTTAGTCTTGGAAGGCAGAAAAGTAGCCTTATGCAATGCAAAAAATGCAGATGGAGACAGTGTTTAGTCTTGGAAGGCAGAAAAGTAGCCTTATGCAATGCAAAAAATGCAGATGGAGACAGTGCTTAGTCTCGGAAGGCAAAAAAGTAGCCTTATGCAATGAAATAAATAAAGGTGAGGAGTAACGAAATCTCTTAGTTAATGGATGATGGTCGGTAGTTGATCGTCACTGTGGTTGTTGGGAATGTCGTGTGCGGATAGCATTTGTAAGTGGGCGATTATTTTGAGAGTCGTATTCCTAAAAAATATGAGCTTGTAATCATATCTGATGACTTTATGTCTGGGGTGCCTGCATCCAAAGAAAAATCGTGAGTTTTGTAAAGGGGAAGGTTAGTTCGTCTTCCCGTAGAACTCTCTTGTCCTAATCGGCTCTTGCTTTCATTTGGGTAGCGTTGCTAAACAAAGCTATTTTGACAGTAGCCATGCATGATTTAGCAAAATAATAAAAATATGATGTAAATACATAATAGGAAAAATGGTTTTAGATGAACCGGTGACTGCGACACGGTTCAAGATATTGCAATCTCTTTTTCTCCGGAATTTTGAGGGTCCTCCTCAAAATTCTGCCCCAGTTTACTGGGCTGGTGCTTCTGACAACTGCGCGTGATGATTGGCGAAGATCAACTTCGAAATTTTGAGGGTCCTCCTCAAAATTCTGGCCCAATTTCCAGTATCAGGGGAAATGAAAATTTTATTGAATTGTGACCGAACCCATAAGGATGCCTACGTATCCCCTCTTAAACGGGAATCAGGTAAGACGTAGTTCAAATTACATTATAAAGGAATCATAATGGTTACACATAGCATCGCTTCAATGCATCTGAATTGATCGGCTTTGGCCAAACTTCTCCGTCCATTTCTTCAAGTACGAGGGCTCCTCCGGTTAGAACCCGGTGAACCATATACGGACCTTGCCAATTAGGAGAGAACTTTCCTTTGGCTTCGTCTTGATGTGGAAAAATCTTCTTCAGTACTAACTGCCCTGGCGCGAATTGTCTTGGCCTAACTCTCTTGTTGAAGGCTCTGGACATCCTGTTCTGATACAATTGACCATGGCAAACTGCGTTCATTCTTTTCCCGTCTATAAGGTCTAATTGCTCATAGCGACTCTTTACCCATTCTACATTTTTAAGTTCTACTTCCTACATAATCCTCAGTGAGGGAATCTCTACCTCGGCCGGGATGACTGCCTCGGTGCCATAAACCAATATATAGGAAGTCGCCCCGGTTGATGTGCGAACCGTGGTGTGGTACCCTAACAGAGCAAATGTTAGCTTTTCGTGCCACTACTTGTGTTTCTCTATCATTTTCCTTATTATCTTCTTGATGTTCTTATTGTCCGCTTCTATAGCTCCATTCATCTGAGGTCTGTAGGCCGTAGAGTTCTTGTGCTTGATCCTGAAGGTTTCACGCATTGCTTTCATCAATTCGCTATTGAGATTGGAACCATTATCAGTGATGATCGACCCTGGGATGCCGAATCGGCAAATGATACGGTCGCGGACAAAGTCTGCCACAAACTTCTTGGTTACCGCCTTATATGATGATGTTTTAACCCATTTTGTGAAATAATCAATTACCACTAGAATGAACCTGTGCTCGTTTGATGCGGTAGGCTCGATAGGTCCAATGACATCCATTCCCCAAGCGGCGAACGGCCATGGTGGGCTTGTTGCATTGCGCTCGTTAGGAGGTACCTTTATCATGTCTGCATGGATTTGGCAACGATGACATTTCCGAACATACTAGATGCAGTCTGTCTCCATGGACATCCAGAAGTAACCAGCTCGGAGTATATTCTTGGCTAAGACGAAATCATTCATGTGCGGTCCACAGGTCCCCGCATGAACCTCCTCCAAAAATATGGATGCTTCCTTTGCTTCGATACATCTTAGTAATCCCAAATCGGGAGTCCTCCTATACAGGATTCCTCCGCTGTAAAAGAATTGATTGGATAACCTCCGCAGTGTGCGCTTTTGAGTAGTGTTTGCAAGTTTTGGATATTCTCTTATTGACAAATATTTCTTAACGTCATGGAACCATGGTTTTCTGTCTGCTTCTTCCTCGATATGAGCACAATAGGCAAGCTGATCCTGGATTTTTACCAAGATGGGATCAATGATGTTCTTATCTGGATGTTGAATCATGGATGATAGAGTGGCCAATGCATCAACGAACTCATTCTGAACTCTGGGGATATGCCGGAATTCTGTCTTTGTAAACATCTTCCTCAACTCTTGTACGTGATGCAAGTATGGGAGTGTTTTGGAGTTCATGGTTGCCCATTCTTCTCGAACCTGATACATGAGCAAATCTGAGTCCCCGATCACTAGTAACTCCTGAACGTTCATGTCAATGGCCAGCTTGAGCCATAAGATGCAGGCTTCGTACTCGGCCATGTTATTGGTGCATGGGAACCTGAGTTTGGCAGACACCGGATAATGATGACCTGTTTCTGACACTAGAACTACTCCTATGCCAACTCCTTTAAAGTTTGCTGCTCTGTCGAAAAACATTCTCCAGCCATCATAGGATTCTGTGATGTCTTCTCCTATGAAAGAAACCTCATCATCAGGAAAATACGTCTTTAGAGGCTCGTATTAACCCAAGCAATTTTCCGACTGGAACCCCGAAAGCGCACTTGGCGGGATTCAGTTGCAGGTTATACCTTCTCAATTTGTTGAAGAACTTTCTTAAATCTTTCATGTGGTCAGTGGCTTTCTTGGATTAGATGATGACATCATCTACATACACCTCAATCTCTTTGTGTATCATGTCATGGAAAATAGCAGTCATGGCCCTCATGTAGGTGGCCCCAACATTCTTTAATCCAAACGGCATCATCTTGTAACAATATATTCCCCATGGCGTAATGAAAGCCGTTTTCTCCGCGTCTTCTTCGTCCATCCATATCTGATGGTACCCAACAAAATAATTGACGTATGACTGTAGCTCGTGCTTGGTGCAGTTGTCGATCAGGATGTGTATGTTCGGCAAGGGCAAGTCATCTTTTGGACTGGCCCGGTTGAGATCGCAGTAGTTGACACAAACTCTGACCTTCCCGTCCTTCTTTGGCATTGGAAAATGTTGGCTAACCATGTCGGGTACTCCACTACCCTGAGGACCTTGGCTTTGACTTGCTTGGTGACTTTTTCCTTGATTTTCAGACTCATGTCTGGCTTGAACTTTTTGAGTTTCTGCTTTACCCGCGGACACATCGGATCTGTTGGCAGTTTGTGAGCTACAATAGATGTACTGAGACCGGTCATATCATCATATGACCAAGCAAATATGTCCTCATATTCTTTTAAGCACTCCGTGTACTCTTCCCTTTCTGATGGTGACAGGTGAACACTGATGCGCGTTTCCTTGACATTCTCTGTATTCCCTAGGTTGACGACCTCAGTTTCATCCAGGTTAGACTTAGGTCTATTCTCAAAGTCTTCGACCTTTTTAACGACCTCTTCTGAGTCTATATCCACTTGTTGCGTTACCTCATCGTATGTCACATTCGTCGTTTCATCAAGATAAGTAATAGTAATATTGTGTAAAGTAAAGTAAATGGCAGAGAAAAAGAAATAGTAAGAGCAAGATTTATATAAAAACTGAAATGCTTTGATAAATGCCAACAATTGTTTTGAACATCGGAGCCCTTTTTAAAATTTGAAGATAATACTGAAGGGAAATCAAGTAACAAAAGGTAAAAGATAATGCATAATGCTTTGTTTATCCTTGCTACCCCGAAGCTTTTCGGGCCTTGGTGGTTCTGATGGACCAATTATTAAGGCGCTCTCCTCGGCTCATTGCCTGTATGGAAGGGCCTTCCTCCATTTCCTCCTCGAGAATGACTTGACAGTCCATATTGTCATCTTCCAAAAATAGGTTCTTTATTGCGGCCAATGTTTCATCTTCCTCTGACCCATATAAGATGTCAGTCAGCTGGAAAGTCTGCTCCAGGCGGGGTATCGGGTGCTCCAGCAGATGGTAAGGGCCGCGCCATGGTGGCGACCAGTTCCTGAATTCTTGCCAAGTGTATCCATACCCTAACTCGAAAGTGGTGCCATGCTTCTTCAGTTTAATAGGCTTGGTGATTCCTTGGAGGTTCTTGTCGAGTCCTTTGCCAGGTTCATACCTGCTCCAGTTTAGTATACTCTCTATCTTGTTATCCCACCACTTATCTTTGTCCACGGCGTTGACTCGCTCAATCTGGTGGTAGGTTTATCCTCCTAGTTTCCTTCTTCCTTCAATCACTGGGATGATTTTTCGACTGTATATGTGGTTACTCCCGTCACCATGAATAATCACCTCTTGGTCATTCCACTCGAACTTCACTGCCTGGTGCAGGGTTGAGGCTACGGCTCCAGCAGCGTGGATCCAGGGTCGTCCTAATAGTAAGTTGTAGGATGTTGGGATGTCTATTACTTGAAAATCAACATCGAACCAAGTTGGCCCCATTTGCAAACATAAACTGATTTCCCCAATAGTGGACCTTTGGGAACCATCGAAAGCTTTGGCGTTGATATCCCCATCGTTGATTTCATGCAGACTCTTCCCTAATGTTCTGAGGGTCACCACTGGACAAATGTTGAGGCTGGATCCTCCATCAATCAAAGTCCTGGTGATGAAATAGTCCTCGCATTGCACAGTGATGTGCAACGCTTTATTGTGGCCTAAACCTTCTAGGGGAAACTCATCCTCGTGGAAAGTGATCTTATGACTCTCCAATAGCTGCCCGACCATATTTGCCATCTCTCCTCCAGTTATATTGTTGGGTATGTATGCCTCGCTCAGTATCTTCATTAGGGCATTCTTGTGTGCCTCTGAGCTCTACAGCAGAGCTAGAATACAGATCTACGCTGGTGTTTTATTTAATTTATTAACAACTGAGTACTATTTCGCCTATATCTTCCGCCAGAGATCATCAGGTCCAGTTTCAATAGGTAGTCCAGAGGCCTGCTTACTTGATTTAACTAAGTGCTCCGGAGTATAAATTCTACCAGTCCTGGTCATACCCTATGCTGCGATTGCTTCTCCAGACTTGGTTTCTCCATTCCTTCTTGCCTCGGCGGTGTAATCCTAATGTATGGCCTGTGTAAGGAATGGTGTTACTGCTGACATCACTACAGGAATGGGCACTCTCGTTTTGGGTGGCAAAACAGCAACTTCAAATGGTACTTTTGGAGACCCAAACCCCACCTCAATCGGCTCTGCGGTCCTTTTGGATGACGGTATTTCAAGCTTGAAAGGCACAGACATGTTTACTTCAGCGTCCCCTGAGGGATGGATCTGGACTATAATTGGATTCAATGTGACTGTTGGTTTCTTGGGCTCGTCACCTTCGGTAATTAATCTAATTGACCCCTTGGGGTCCCAATCATCTTCTACTTCGATCATATGCACACCACCGCCCTTATGATCAGGCAAAGGATTGTTGCGAACATTAGGAGCAGGTTCCTTGGCCACGATGATTTTGTTGTCAATTAGAGCTTTAATTTTGTCTTTCAGAGATCGGCACTCATCAATGGTTTGCCCTTTCATGTCGGAATGGTACGCACAGGTTTTATTTAGATTGACCCACTGGGAAGGATTTTCTGGAGTTATGGCAGGGATTGGGGTGACGTAATCGGCTTCTTTGAGTCTTTCATACAGTTGGTCGATTGGCTCGGCGATAGCGGTGCATTGCTTGGGAGGTCTACGGTCAAAGTTAGGGTGTGGCCTGGGGAAGTTTTGGCGGGCGGGAGGTGATTGGTAGTGAGCATTATAGGCTTGGTAGACGGGTGTAGGTTGGGAATATCTTGGTGAGGTAGGTTGATATGTGGGGGAGGGGGACGATTGGTAAGCAGGTGATGGAATTTGGTAAGAGGGCGGAGGTGCTTGGTAATTAGGGATAGGCTGGTATGTGAGAGGACGTACCGGGTAGGCTTGGTATTTTATTGGGGACTTGGTTCACTGTTCAACCATCACAGCACTCACGTCCTTTTTCTTAGACGCGCCACCAGATTGTAGGGCTTGTTGGTAGCCTGTAGTGCCTCAAAATTAGTGACCATACCGCTCTTAATGCCCTCCTCAATCCTTTCTCCTAGCTTGATGATATCGGAGAATTTCTGGCCCTCTATCAACATTAACCTCTCATAATACTGCGTATCTTGAGCTCGGACAAAAAATCGGTTCATTTGTTCTTCCTCTAAGGACGGCCTGACCTTAGCAGCCTCGGATCTCCATCGAGTAGCATACTCGCGGAATGTCTCAGTGGGTTTCTTTTTCAGATTCTGTATGTAGAAGATATCTGGTGCATTTTCTATATTGAACCTGAACCTGTCCATGAAATCGAACGCCATTCCAACCTAGCTCTTCCATTTCTTGGGATCTTGGCTAATGTACCAAGATAGCGCATCGCCTTTCAAACTTCTCATGAAGAGACTCATGCGGATCTTCTCATCTCTTCCTACGCCGACCAACTTATCACAGTATGTCCTCAAATGGACTCTGGGATCCCCCGAGCTATCAAACATTTCAAACTTGGGATGTTTGTACCCCTCGGGAAGTTCGACGTCTGGTTGAATGCAAAGATCCTCATAATCCAACCCTTCAATGCCTTTGTTTCCTTCAATGCCCTAGACTCGGCTAGTGAATTTCTTGAGCTCGGCAGCCAGGTTTTTGATGAGAGAGTCCTTGTCATCAGACTCCGGTGTGTTTGTAATGGGTTGAGTGTATTGTGGTAGGGTTTACACATAGATAGGAGTGCGATGGGGATGATCACTTGATGGTTCAGGGATGAGGAGTGGAGCATTGCTGTGACATATGTTGCAATTTTGATGAGTAGCAGATTGTTTCTGCGGCTTCGGGATGTTCTGTGGAGGTATAGGGTGTTGAGCATTGGGAAAGTTGATGTCTGAAGTTGTGAGAGAGAATGACAGACTTGCCAAGTTTTGAACTTTGTCTAGTTCTTCTTGAAATTTCAGTAACTTTTGTTCGAGCTGAATGGCACTTTCTTTGGACACCTGAATACCCTGAGGAACCTCTACCCTTTCAGCCGAATTCTCTTTTCTGACGTTGTTCAAATCTTCCATTTTTTCTTTGCTCCTATATTTTATAAGACTTGGATTTGGAGGGCCCTTAGATCTTGTGGAGTAGGATGACGTTGCCAGAATGCACGAACTAACCTTTTGGGGAGGGGAATAAAAAATAAAAGTAAAAACAAAAAGGTAACAAATTAGTACGGATCCTGAGAAAAATATTGCAATATTTAAACACATAGCATAAGAATATAATTCGTGTCCTAAATTGGGTGCCTCGTTTTGCCCGAGGTAGGCCTAGTGACAAGTTAATTTGGAGAACTTATAATGCTAAATGCCTTATTTTATTGATAAAAATAAGACGAATCCCAAAACGACACTAAAATTGCATAAAGTAAAATATCACTAATGGCCATTGGCCTTATTACATTGATAACATGAAAATGTAAATTCCTATCTACTTGGTCCCAGAAGGACCTTCCCCAGGTTGAATGTTCTCATTGATCAGATCCTCCAGCTCGTGCAGATTTTTTAGTAGAAATGCTTTTGCCAGGTGCTATCCTTCGTTTCCATTGGCATTCTAACAGTCGGTGACTCTTTTCCTCACTTTTCCTTCCAACTCCAGCAGACTGTATTCCAGATATTCTAGCTTCTCACTAGTCTTGGTGACCCTCTCTTTCCATTCATTGATTTGGTCACTTGATGGGAGATTCCTCCACCAGGTCAGCAAGAGTGAGGGTATGTTGACCATACCGAAGTCGGGAACTTTGTCATTCATTTCCTGCAAAGCAAAAGGGTTAGACCCTTACCCCCGCCGGACTCGACTATTTGAACCAATAATTAGCATTAAAGCATTTAGTTCTCCAAATAAATGCACAGAATATAGTGTTGTCCATTTGGGTCCCAGGGGAACCCAGTGGACTTTGGATAAGGCTATCTTAAAGAGTCATTATATGGACAACATAACTGACTCGACTAGGTTTGACAGTGATGTATGTATAGTTAAATAGAATAAGGTTTCCATGGGGTGCTAGAACGGTACTCTTGAGCGGACAACTCAAGAGGGAAAGGCATGGAACCGTCGACTATACCGCTGATCGACTAGTTTTACCGCAAATATGCCTTTGCCAAAATTTAGGGGGTAATAATATTGGAAGATCGCGACAACTCATCAAGCGTTGCTATGGTATTTGTTTGGCACGAGTGGAATATGATGTTGAAAAATGCAATTACAAGAATGAAATAAATTGCCACATATTTTCACGTTTATAATGATTACAATAATTGCACAAAATTACAACGGTATTGAAGGAAAATAGTAAATGAAAGCGTTAAAGAAAAAAGAAACAAAACACAAGTCAATTTCGAATAAAGGCAGTAAACAAAGCAATAAAAAACAGTAAAGTCACATATAACATGCAGTGGTAGAAGCCTAAAGAATCCCCAGCAGAGACGCCATGCTGTCGATGCCCCCTTTTTCTCTAAAGCGAAATCGGGTTTACGACATTCGGGAAGACAACTCTATTCCCGCTTGGAAATTGGGTTTTTGAAGGTTTAAGAGTTGCCACCTAATGATTAAGTGCATTAGGACACTAAGAGTTTTGATATTGAAAACCAGAGTTCGGGTAAGGGCTAGAAATTATCTCGAGGGGAAGGTGTTAGGCACCCTTCAAGATCCACTAGTGTGGTTCCTGACCATGCTATGTAGTGACTTTAAATGCAAACAACAAGTAGACAAGCAAGAATTACAAATACAAAGAGGGGTTTTCACATAATGGTTGCAAGGGATTAAGGAAGTTAAAGAAACTGAATTTTGATAGGGGAAGCAGTTTTAAAACCTTGAATAAAAAGTAAAAAAGAGAAAATTTCCACATAGTTGTTACAAGTTAAAAGTAGATTAAAAGCTGAAGTTCGGCAATAAAATGAACAAATAAGAGAAGGGGTCCTAGGTTTATACATAATATGGATCACCCCACACAACACCCGGTAACCGTTTATACATGTGGTGTTATCGCGTGGTCATCATATCCATATCTACCATTTCCCACCCCGTTAAGGTATTAAGCACAAAATGGTGTCTTTACATATAGCATGCTATTACCCGTCCCAATCCTATCAGTCCCGAAGCCATTTGGGACTTCTAGTCCTATCAAGGGAAGGAGTTTTTTTTGGGTTTCTTCAAGAGTTTAGAAAGGTAAAAATTCTAATGCGTCAAACAAAACACATAGGACAATGATGGGGTACACATAAAAATTAAAGGCTCAAATAAGCCTCCTCAGCATCACAAAAAAATGTAGTTTAGCATGCCTTGCATATACTGATTAGGTCTGAATGAAACTTAAATGTTTAGCAGACTGGTTCAACCCATATTTTTAGACAAGAAGACTGCATTAGGTCCGCCTGGCTGCAATTATTGAAGACTGATGCAGTTACAGCTTTTATCCTAAGGCTCGCCTACGTGAAACTTATAGGTATGATATCTACTGGTTTCAGAAAAGAAGTAAACAGGTTACATGAGGGTTGCCAGTTTCAACAGAATAATACAAGTTTTGCAATTGATAACGCGTTATTACTGACAGATTACCTCAAAATGAGTGAGGTAATTCAGAATTAATTGAAAGTTCCTATAGGCATATTTTCTAGCATTGTTAATTTTACACATTTTTTACAAGCGTAGCAAGAATGTACAAAATCCTATGAGCATGGTATCTAGAATGCAATTGATTATTGTTTAAGACTAAAAAAATCATTTGCCTAATGATAGATACGTATACGGTATTCAGAAACCCTATAGACATGCTTTCTATATGATAGGAAAAATAAAGAATCCTATAGACATGTTTTCTATGTGAGATGCAGAAATGCAGAGAACTATTGACCTATGTAAGAAGTGCAGAACTTAAAGCAGGATTTCTATATGAAAGTGCAGAACCTGAACAGGATTTCTATATGAAGAATGTAGAAATGCAGAACTTAAAATAGTATTTCTATATAAGAGTGCAGAACTTAAAACAGTATTTCTATATGAGAGTGCAGAACTTAAAATAGGATTTCTAGATGCAGAAATGTAGAGCTTGACGTGATTTGCAGAAGTAAAGACCTAATGAACATGATATCTACCCTTATGCACACAGTAGGTAACCCTTCCCTTTCTGTACTAAACCCCATAAGTTATTATAAATTATAACAGACCAAATGGATCAGATAGAAAAATAAAAATTACATCAGAAATTTAAGCTGCATCCAAGGAACCTAATTCAGACTCAATATCTAACAATATGAGATGAACCAACTTCCGGGATCAGATTTTCAAAGCCTTTCTCTTATTTGGGATGTGTCAAAGTTCCAAGGAACTTTAAGAGTTCCAGGTAGCGCTTACACCCCAAATGTCATTGCAGAACAGATTATGGTACAGTGGAAGGGCCAGCCCTCAAATGTCCAAGTTTGGAGGGAACTCAAGGTTCCCAAAGCAAGGCTCATAAGAGGGGGCAGAATTTAGGGACTAGGAGTAAGTGTAAGTGCAATGAAAGGGAATTAAGGGGGAGCCAGGGCAGGCTGGTGGTCATGCTTAGGAACTGGGCTGCTGGCACACCCCTGACCAGCTTGTCAGCTTAAAAATTAGAGAGTTAGGACCTTTTGAAGGTCAGGTTCAGCCATGGACAGCAATTCATATGCTGGCAGGCTATACCTAAACTCTATACACATAAGGGAATGGGGGAATAGGAGATTGAAAGAGGCTAGGATCCAAAGGAACCAGTCTTAATCCATGACAACAACTTTGCATGTTGCCATGTCTTAAAATACAGCCCAAACACATAAAGGGAATGGGGATAGGGATTCATTGCAACAACAGATAGCAAGACATAAGTATTTATTTTTTAAAGCTGAACTCTATAAAGCAGTAAAAAAAACTTATAAGTAAACACATTGTATTTGATGCTTGAATCAAAAGTAAGACATACCAGTTTAGAAGAGAAAGTAGGGAGAAGCAGTAGATTCAGGGAAGACAAATTGCAATCAAGAAGCAAGAATGTAAGTTTTAGAAGAGAGTTGTGATGATAAAAAATCGTGTGTGTGTTAATGAAAGAGCATGGTATTTATAATTGAAAAAAGGTGTAGCAAATAAGGAAAAAATCATAGTTTAGTAATAATTGAGGAACTATGTACTAATTAAAATCAATCAGCCTATAGACTTCCTTTAATTAAGGAGTCCAAATTCAAACGGTAATGGCAGAAGTTATTTAAGGAAGGAAATCAAGTAAATATCTCGTGCAAGGTAGACAAATAAGGGTAAATACATAGAAGACATTTAAGGTAAAAGTCTAGTGGTACTTGATTTGTAAAACAAGGAAAAGGAATCAGTAAAATAACTAGTAAAGAATCCCATTGAAAGCCTCACTTGAGTCAGAAAAGAGGTAAAGGAAAGTTTTAATTTAGGAAAAAATCAGTAGCAATCAAATAAGAAATATTAAAGGGATTCAAAATCAATTAACAGTTGGCAAAACATTTGAAAGAGAAGTTCTCATATATAAAACACATAGACACGCCGAGCAAGAAGGAGGTCATGCTAATTATTAAAGACTAGCAAGAAAGTTTTGAAATCACAAATACAGAAAGAGTTCAAATTCAATTCATAAACTTGAAGTGAGTCTGAGAGTTCAAGGTTTCAAAGCAGAACCCTTGTCCAAACATAAAACCAAATTAGCCAAAGAAAACCCCCAAAATCTTAGGGTTTTTAACTCGAATTTGATGCAGAGATGAAAAGGTAAACTATTGAGATAGGCTCAGAGACCTTTTCAGAGTCTCATGAGAAGCATACAAGCACAATAGCAAGTAGAACATAGAAACCAGTATAGGAAACAAGTTTAAAGAAAAGCTTGAAATTTAAATGAGTTCAGGTAGTGTAAACTTAAAGAACAGTCGATGAAACACATCTAGAAAGAATCTAGGCGAAGTCTGGTAAAGGCAAACAAAGGACTAAAACTCAGTAGGAGAATACAGTAAAGAAACACATAAGATAGGCATGTAAGAGCATACCAGAAAAACTTCATAATACAGCAAATATAAGAACACGCGAAAAGGCATGTGAATCAGAAAAGAGCAAACAAGAACATAGCAGGGGTTGATTCTTACCAAGAAAAGGATAAGAAGAAGATTCAGAAACATTTTAAGAACTTTCTCGAAACCCTAATTGAAAAGAAGTTCCCTTTTGAAAGAAAATCGTAGAAAAAGTTTAAGAGACTTAAGAAATAGTGCAAACATGTAATAGATCTAAAATAATCGGAGAGAACCTCGATATTTAGGGTTCCAAATGAACCCTAGAAATGAGAAAGGCTTCAAAAATACTAGATCTAAGCCGAATAATGTCATAAACATGCTCAAAAGACCAAGAGCCATCGGAGCAAGGCCGGAGATAGCCGGAACCTTCGAATCAGTGAAGGCCTGAGTGAAGACCCTTGAGGTCTGGCCTCGATCCTTTGAACAACAGGCATGCAGGAGCCATAGGAGGTGGGTATAGGCTGTCCATGGCCTGCGAAGCCATAGACACCGGTGAAATCATGGTGAAACAAGGTAAGGGGAGGCTAGGGTTTCGGGGAGGGCTAGAGAGAGTTTGAGAGATGAGAGTTCTAAGGCGGCATATCTGACAAAATAGATTAGGGTTGGGGGTATGGAAATTAAAATGGAAAGAACGGATCATGGTTGATCAAAATGATCAACAGCCAAGATTAAAAGAGGAATCGGGCGGGTCTGAAAACGGGTTGTGGGTTTGGGTTGGAATTTGAAATTGGGTGGTTTGATTAGGGGTGGAATTGGGTGGGTTAAATTGAGGCTACAATTGCAATTGGAAATGGCTATTTATCAAATAACCAATTTCTTCCCTTTAATTTATGTAAAAATAGTTAAAAAGATTTTAAAAATAAATTACAAGCACTGAACTAATTAATAATATATAATTAATTTAAAAATAATGGAAATAATATTATAATTGTTAAATGCCATTAATCATAATATAGGCTATGATTGCAATTTTATGCAATTTTAGTTTTAAAATATCAAATAAATTTGTAAAAATATGCAAAAATCACCTTTATTATATTTTGGTGTAAATATGAGGATGTGAATAAATTATTCATAAAATGGTAATTTTAAGAATAATTATGGGATTTTGTACTGCTAAAAGAGACAATAAATCGATTTTACGAATCTTAGAAAATTAAGAAAAAATACCAAAACTTTTGGGCATGCTTATGTATGCATACACATACTATTTTGAGAATATTTTGAGTATATAAAATACATAGGGAAAAATTGAATATCAACATTGTCCCTAATTCTAAACATACAATATGGAAAAAAACACGCCTATAGCTCTAATGCAATAAAGGAAGAACTTGCAATTTGATAAGGAATTAAACATACCTTCTTCGAGAGTCGATTGTATGTTACTACTGCCAATTACGTCAATGGTTTCTTATAATATCACTTATGGTATTTTGTAAAATTTTCATAGAAAACACCCTATTTTAATTAAAGGATTTCACTATCAAAATATGAATAAGGAATGATCTAAGTCATTCTCTCTTAAAGAAGAATAATGTGGCCTAATATTTTCTTTTAAGTCCCACTTTATTGGAGAGTTTCAAATCTTCGAGGGAATGAGCTTCATGGTCACTTACAATGTTGAAATTAAGAAAGTTTTCCTTTTGGATTTCTAGATCTCTTATGTATAAAATTAAATCTCTCATGTATAAAAAAAGGATAGAGATTTGAGCTTTCTATTTTTTTTATTTGTTGGCAGCATGTTTGTCACGACCCGGATTTTCCACCCTCGGGAGTCGTGATGGCACCTACTCGTAAAAGCTAGTCAAGCCGAATATTATAGATTCATTAACCCTTTTACTTAGCCTCTTTTAACAGATTAACATAATAGGTGATCAACACTGAAATGTTTATAATAAATAGAAATGCGGAAGATGAAAACTAATAGTTTAACCATATACTAGTACAGAATCCAACATACAACTCTATCCAGAATTTGGTGTCACAATATCACAGACTATCTACGAATACTACAAATAGTGGTCTGAAGGAAAATAATACAATTTTGTCTCTGAAATACAAAAATAACATAATGAAAAGATAGAAGGAGACGCCAAGGCCTGCGGACACCTGCAGGACTACCTCGGGTCTCCTGATGGACTGAAGGCAGCAACCTCACTGTGGTCCAAAAGCTCTAGCACTGAAATCTGCACACAGTGCCGAGTGTAGTATCAGCACAACCGACCCCATGTGCTGGTAAGTGTTAAGCCTAACCTCGATGAAGTAGTGACGAGGCTAGGACAAGACTACCAAATAAACTTGTGTAATTATATCATATACAGCAAGTAATACTGACAGAAACTAGCAGTTAAAGATGGCAAGGGAACCATGCTCGGGGAATATCATGCACAAATAGGAATTCGGTAAGGAAGCAAATGGAACACCAAAATTCAACTATAAGCAAGAATAAGGAAATCAATGACAAGTGCACGACATCACCCTTCGTGCTTTAACTCTCATTCTCACCATAAGAATCGATATAATCGGCACGGCATCACCCTTCGTGCTTTTACCTCACATAATCATGAGATGGAATTATCCTTCGTGCATTATCACTCATATCATGGTACGACATCACCCTTCGTGCTTTTATATTTACAATATCGCCACGGCATGACCCTTCGTGCATTAACGCTCTCTCACAAATATCACGCACGGCATCACCCTTCGTGCTTTTACACTCTTCCTTACCCAAGCAACAATCACAAAGCAATACAGGCAAAGGAATCAATAAAATCACAATTGAATCCCGGCAAGGGAATAATAGTATAACAATAATATTTCGGCAAGGAAAATAATATCATGAGCAATAACATCCCGGCAAGGGAAATAATATCAAAAGCAATAACATCCTAGCAAGGGAGACAATATCATAAACCTCTTCTTTTTTTCACAATTACTTCACAATTCAATTCTCAACTTGAGCCAATGCTCTACAATGTTCAATTACCAATAATACTTCCACAAGCCTTGTTCAATATTAGAAATTATCATATTAAGCATGGATAATACAAAACGGAGTCACATCAATCACAGTATAAGATTCACTGGCATTGTTGACACCGACACATAGATACTCGTCACTACACCTATGCGTCGTACTCAGCAATTAATAAATAGCAAATAAGACATAACTCCTAATCCCTCAATCTAAGGTTAGACCAAACATTTACCTCAATACCACGAACACAATCAAGCCTCAACTACCACTTTACCCCTCAATTCCACTTTCAATTCGCTTGTATCTAGTTATAATTTACTTAACGATATCAATAAATGCTAAATGAATCAATTCTAATGCATGAAAATAAATTTTCTAATAATTTCCCCAAAACATCAAAAACCGAACCCGAGCCCACATGGTCAAAATCGGAGGTTCGAACCAACACCCGAATACTCATTCACCCACGAACTCAAATATATAATTTGTTTTGAAATCGGACCTCAAATCGAGGTCAAAATCCCTAAAAAAAATTGAAAATCCTAAGTTCTACCCAAAAACACCCAATTTGCCAAGAAATCATGTGAAAAGATGTTCCAGATTGAAGAAAATGAGTTAGAAATAACTTACAATTGATTTGGAGAAGGACTTTTTTTTATAGAAAATCTCCCAAGAGAGCTTAAGGTTTGAGATAGTTTGAAAAATGAAGAAACTTTCGTCTAAGTCCCAATTAACTAGTTGCAGATGTCACAATTGCGAAACTTGCAAATGCGAATAGTCCTCGAATTTACGAACCTGGACATGGTCTGCTTACCTCGCAATTACGAACAAATTATCACAATTGTGATATTGTCCCTAACATGATGGCTTCGCATTTGCGAAGGAAGATTCGTAGTTGCGAACACTGGCAGGCCTGGGCTTTCTTCGCAAATGCGATCAAGCCCTCGTAATTGCTAAGCTTGTTGGGCTTGCAATTGCAAAGCCTGGCCTTGCAATTGCGAGATCAGAGCCTACAACACAACTGAACCTGCAACAGCCATTTCTCTAAGTCTAAATTCACTCTATAGCCTATCCAAAACTCACCCGAGCCCCCGGGGCTCCAAACCAATCATGCACGCAAGTCCAAAAACATCATACGGACTTGCTCGTGTGATCAAATCATCAAAATAACATCAACAACTATAAATTAAATCTCAAATTCATGAAATCACTCAAGAACATCAAAATTACTATTTTCTCAACTATAGGTCCGTTTTATACCAAACCAATTCCGATATTTACCAAATCTTACAGATTCAACTTAATTATTATTTTAAACTTGTACCAGGCTCCGTAACCAAGATACATGCCCGATACCATCAAGAAAATACATTAATTAACTTCTAAAAACTATTATATTTTCTAGCAAATAGTTTTCTTTAAAAATTCATTTCTCGGGCTTGGGACCTCGGAATTCGATTCCAAGTCCCATATTTTACTACAGACCCTACGAGACCGTCGGATCATGGGTCTGGGTCCGTTTACCAAGAATGCTACCAAAGTCAACTTTAATCAATTTTAAAAGCCAATTTCCTTATTTCACTTAGTTTTCACATAAAAGCTTTCCGAAAACGCGCCCAAACTGTGCACGCAAATTGAGGTGAGACAAAAGAGGTTTTTAAGGCCTTGGAACACTGAATTTACTTTCAAAATGAGTCATCACATTCTCCACCTCTAAAATAATCGTTCGTCCTCGAACGAACATAAGAAAAGTACCTGAGTCGGAGAAAAGATGGGGATATTGGCTCCACATACTGGACTCGGACTCTCAGGTCGCTGCCTCAAAAGTTTGACCTCTCCACTGAACACGAACAGAAGGAAAACTCTTCGATTTCAACTGACAAACCTTTCGGTCTAGAATAGCTACCGACTCCTTCTCATAGGACAAGTCCTTGTCCAACTGGACGGTGCTGAAGTCTAACATATGGGATGGATCACCGTGATACTTCCGAAGCATGGACACATGAAACATTGGATGCACGACAGATAAACCCGACGGCAACACAAGTCCTTAAGCCACCTCTCCACTCGATCAAGAATCTCAAAATGACCAATGAATGTAGGGCTTAGCTTGCCCTTCTTTCCAAATGTCATCACGCCCTTCATAGGCTACACCCGAAGCAACACCTATTCGCCGACCATAAACGCCACATCACGAACCTTACGATCGGCATAACTCTTTTGCTTGGACTGAGCTATATGAAGCCTATCTTGAATGATCTTAACCTTGTCCAAGGCATCATGTACTAGATCCGTACCCAACAACCGAGCCTCTCCCGGCTCAAACCATCCAACCAGCGACCAACACCGCCTACCATATAAAGTCTGATAAGGAGCCATCTGGATGCTCGACTGGTAGTTGTTGTTGTAGGCAAACTCCACTAAAGGCAAAAGTTGATCCCACGATCCTCCAAAGTCAATGACACAAGCTCGGATCATATCCTCTAAAATCTAAATAGTACGCTCGGATTGCCTGTCCGTTTGAGGATGAAATAGTATGCTCAACTTGACCCATGTACCCAACTCATGCTAAACTTCCCTCCAAAAATATGAGGTAAACTGCGTACCTTGGTCTGAAATGATAGACACTAGGGCTATGCACGGATCAGATCAAATCGGATTTAGCACATTTCAGATTCGAATTTCAGATTTTGGATTCTAGAGAATACAATCTGAATCTGATCCGAAATATATCGGATCGGATCGGATTTTAAAGTTTGGATCGGATCGGATCGGATTTCGAATCATATTATTATGCCTCAAAGTTGCAAACTAATATGTATATTTCTTTGTAAAAGGGGCAATACATTAAGAAAAATTCATGGTTATGCAATTATGAGAGTACTATGGTAATAGCTTGGAGGATGATGTAAAGGAAGTACTGACTATCTAAAATTAAAGTGTAGTATTTATACATACCTTAATAATTTTGGATTTCGGATCAGATCGGATTAAAATATAACAATCTGAATCCGATCCGAATTTCAAAATTTTAATAAACACAATTTGAAATTCGATCCAATCCGAAATTCGAAATTTGAAATTGAATGGATTGGTTTAGATTTTGGATATCCGATCCGAATGAACAGTCATAATAGACACGGGCACACCATAAAGACAAACAATCTCCTAGATATAGATCTCGGCTAACCTCTTAGAAGAATAGGTACCACAGGAATGAAATGTGCTGACTTGGTTAGCCTATCAATAATAACCCACATTGCATTGAACTTTCTCTAAGTCCGTGGGAGTCTAACAACGAAGTCCATAGTGATACGCTCCCACTTCCACTCAGGAATCTCAATATTTTGGAACAAACCAATGGGTCTCTGATGCTCGTACATTACCTGCTGACAATTCAAACACCGAGCCACATATGCAATAATATCCTTCTTCATCCTCCTCCACCAATAATGCTGCCGCAAGTCCTGATACATCTTAGCGGTGCCCGGATGAATAGAGTACCACGAACTATGTGCCTCCTCTAGAATCAACTCTCGGAGTCCCTCCACATTAGGCACACAAACTCGACCCTGCATTCTCAAAACTCCATCATCTCCTAATGTAAATTGCTTGTCACCTCCATGCCGCACCGTGTCTTTAAGGATAAGCAAATTAGGATCATCATACTGTCGATCTCGAATATGCTCAAATAATGAAGAACAAGTGACTGTGCAAGCTAACACACAATTGGGCTTAGAAAAATCCAACCTCATGAAAGGATTGGCCAAAGCCTGAACATCCAAAGTAAGCGATCTCTCACCGACCAGAATATATGCAAGACTGCCCATACTAGCTAACTTTCTACTCAAAGCATCGGTCACCATATTGGCCTTTCCCGGATGATATAAGATAGTAATATCATAGTCCTTCAACAGCCCTAGCCACCTCCTCTGCCTCAAATTTAGCTCCTTTTGCTTGAACAAGTACTGTAGACTCTTGTGATCCATGAACACCTCACATGACATGCCATACAAAAAGTTCCTCCAAATCTTTAACACGTGAACAATGGCTACTAACTCCAAATCATGAACTGGATAATTCTTCTCATGAATCTTCAACTATCGCAAAGCATAAGCAATTACCCTGCCATCCTGCATCAACACCGCACCAAGTCCCATACGAGATGCATCACAATAAACTGTATATGGCCCTAAACCTGTAGGTAATATCAATACTGGCACCGTAGTCAAAGCTGTCTTGAGCTTCTAAAAGCTTGCCTCACACTCGTCCGACCACCTGAACCGGGCACCCTTCTAGGTCAACCTAGTTATTGAGGCTGCAATAGATGAAAACCCCTACATAAACTAATGGTAATAGCCTACCAAACCCAAAAAACTCCGGATCTTTATAGCTGACGCAGGTTTAGGCCGGTTCTTGACTGCCCCTATCTTCTTCAGATCCACCTGAATATCCTCTGCCAAAACAACGTGACCCAAGAATGCAACTGATCTCAACCAAAACTCACGCTTCAAAAACTTAGCATACAACTAACTATCTCTCAAATTCCGAAGAACAACTCTCAGATACTGGTCTTGCTCCTCCCGACTGCGAAAATAGACCAAAATATCATCAATGAAGACTATCACGTATGAATCCAAATAAGGCTTGAACACTCGGTTCATCAAATCTATAAAAACTGTTGGGGCATTTGTCAACCCGAACAACATCACCAAGAACTCATAATGCCCATACCTAGTGCCCAAAGTTGTCTTAGGGACATCGGATGCCCTAATCCTCAACTTATGGTCGCCAAATCTGAAGTCAATCTTCGAAAATACCTTGGCACCCTGAAGCTGATCAAACAAATCACCAATCCTCGGCAATAGATACTTATTCTTGACTGTGACCTTGTTTAACTGCTGATAATATATTCACATCCTCATCTATCCATTCTTATTCTTAAGAAACAACATCGGCACTCTCCAAGGCGAGACACTAGGTCTAATAAAGCCCTTATCAAGCAAGTCTTGCAACTGCTCCTTCAATTCCTTTAACTCAGGCGGGGCCATACGATATGGCGGGATAGAAATAGGCTGAGTGCCTGGAGCAAATCAATGCAGAAGTCAATATCCCTGTCGGATGGCATACCCGGCAGGTCTAAAGGAAATACCTCAGGAAACTCACGAACAACTGGCACAGAATCCATAGAAGGAACCTCAACACTAGAATCACGAACATACTCCAAATAGGCTAAACATCCCTTATCAACCATATGCGGAGCCTTCATATATGAGATAACCCTACGGGTAGAATGACCAGGAATCCCCCTCCACTCTAAACGAGGTAAACCCGGCAAGGCTAAGGTTATAGTCTTGGCATGACAGACCAAGATAGCATGGTAAGGTTATAACCAGTCTATCCCCAATATGACATCAAAATCAACTATATCCAGAAGTAACAAATCTACTCGAGTCTCAAAACTCCCAATCATAACTATACATGAACGATGGACACGATCTACCATAATAGAATTACCTACCGATGTAGACACATATACAGAAGCACTCAAAAAATCACTAGGCATGACCAGATACAGTGCAAAATAAGATGACACATAGAAGTATGTAGATCCTGGATCAAATAGAATTGAAGCATCTCTACTACAAACCAGAATAATACATGTGATAACTGCATCGGAGGCCTCAGCCTCAGGTCTGGCTAGAAGAGCATAACATTAGGGTTGGGCCCCACCACTCTAAACTACATCTCTGGGATGGCCTTCTGTTGGCTGGCCTCCACCTCTAGTGGCCTGAACTCCACATCTAGTACCTCTACCTCCACCTCTAGCACCTCTACCTCCACTTCTAGCTGGCTGAGTGGGTGGTGGAACACTCTGTTCCTGAACCATGGCACGAGAACCCTGATGCTTGAGAGCTACTCGGTGCTCGAGGGAAAAATCTAGCAATATGCCTTGTGTCGTCACAAGTATAACAAGCCCTCAGCTGTTGAGACTGCTAACCTTGACGTCCTCAATAACCACTATAAAAACTCTAGAGCGAAGGTGCACTGATAGGAGCTGGTGATGCACTGTAGGGTAGCTGATCAAAATACTGCATATGAGAACCATGGCCACCTGGAGCACCGTGAGAAACCTGAAGTGCTGAATGGAATATCTTGGAAGAATGGCCCCTACCAAAAGAATCTCTGCCTCCAGATGAGGCACCACTGAACCTACCGGAATGATGAGGCCTCTTGTCAGACCCCTGACCACTCCCCTGCAATAGAACCATCTCAACTCTCCTGGCCACATTGGCCACATCCTGAAAAGAAATCTCGCTCCCCGTCTACTTATCCATCTACAATCGAATAGGCTAATGAGCTCCTCAATGAACCTCCTCTCTCTCTCTCTCTCTCTCTCTCTCTCTCTCTCTCTTTCTCTCTCTCTCTCTCTCTCTCTCTCTCTCGGTAGGAAGTATTAGAATAACATGACGGGCCAAGTTAATAAATCTGGTCTCGTATTGAGTAACAATCATAGAACCATATTGGAGACGCTCAAACTGTCTCTGATAGTTCTTAATATGAGTGATAGGAAGAAACTTCTCCAGAAATAGCTAAGAGAATTAATCCCAAGTCAAAGCTGGTGACCCTGATGGTCTAGCTAAACAATAATCTCTCTACTAAGTCTCAGCGGATCCAAAAAAATGAAAAGCAACATAGTCGATCCCATTGGTATCCACTATTCCCATGTTCCGTAGAACCTCATGACAGTTGTCCAAATAATCCTAGGGATCCTCGAGAGATGTACCACCAAAAGTAGTAGTGAAAAGCTTGGTGAACCTGTCCAACCTCCACAAGGTATCAGCAGACATAGCTAGCCCCTCACCGATCTGTACCACAATACCAAGCTAAACTAACCCAACCGGCTATGTTGCTGGAGTTTAAAACTAGGGAGCCACCTACTCCGGAGTGTGAATAGCGGTAGTCTAGGATCCTTCTCCAGCTTGAGAGGTGGTTGATGCTACAGGAAGCAAACCTGCCTAGGCGACACTCTCCATAAGGCCCACTAGACAAACTAGAGCATCCTAAAGTACCGGGGTGGCGATGAACCCCTCTGGAACCTGAGTTGGTCCTGCTGGAACTATCTGGGCTGGGACCTCATCGTCAAACTCAACCTAAGACTACTGCTGGTGCTACTGCTCGAGCTTTGGGCTGAGCCCTGCCTCTACCTCGGGCCCTAGCACGGCCTCGACCTCTGCCCTTTGTAGGAGCTACTACTGGAGGCTCGGGCTGCTGGTCAGCTGATGAAGTGGTACGTGTTCTCACCATCTACGAAAGAATAGAGTGAAAGTTCAATTAGCATTAAGAAATCAAATCGTACGACAGGAAAGAATAGATGTGAAGTTTTCCTAACTCTGTAGCTTCTGGGGATAAATACAGACGTCTCTGTACCGATCCCTTAGAATCTACTAAGCTTGTCCGCGAATTATGAGAGCTAAGCAACCTAGTGCTCTGATACCAACTTGTTATGATCCGGATTTCCCACCCTCGGGAGTCGTGATGGAGCCTACTCATGAAAGTTAGGCAAGCTGAATATTATAGATTCATTAACCCTTTACTTAGACTTTTTTAAAAGATCAATATAACAGGTGATCAGCACAATGTTTATAATAAACAGAAATGCGGAAGACGAAAACTAATAGTTTAACCATATACTAGTGCAGAATCCAACATACAACTCTACCCAGAATTTGGTATCACAATGTCACGGACTATCTACGAATACTACAAATAGTGGTCTGAAGGAAAATAATACAATTTTGTCTCTGAAATACAAAAAAAATAGAATGAAAAGATAGAAGGGGACGTCAAGTCCTGCGGATGCCTGCAGGACTACCTCGGGTCTCCTGATGGACTGAAGGCAGCAACCTCAGTGTGGTCCAAAAGATCCAGCACCAGGATCTGAATACAGTGCAAAGTGTAGTATCAGCACAACCGACCCCATGTATTGGTAAGTGTCAAGCCTAACCTCGGTAAAGTAGTGACGAGGCTAGGATAAGACTACCGAATAAACCTGTGCAGTTATATCATATACAACAAGTAATACTGATAGAAACTAGCAGTTAAAGATGGGAAGGGGAAGCATGCTCAGGGAATATCATGTACAAATAGAAATTCAGTAAGGAAGCATACAGAACACCAAAATTCAACTGTAAGCAAGAATAAGGAAATCAATGACAAGTGCACGGCATCACCCTTCATGTTTTTACCTCATATAATAATAGCACGGCATTATCCTTAATGCATTATCACTCAAATCATGTCACGGTATCACCCTTCGTGCTTTTACATTTACAATATCAGCATGGCATCATACTTCATGCATTAACACTCTCTCACAAATATCACACGCGGCATCACCCTTCGTGCTTTTACACTTTTCCTTACCCAAGCAACAATCACAAAGCAACACAGGCAAGGGAATCAATAAAATCATAATAGAATCTTGGCAAGGGAATAATAGTATAACAATAACATCCCGGCAAGGGAAACAATATCATGAGCAATAATATCCTGACAAAGGAAATAATATCAAAAACAATAACATCCCGACAAGGGAGGAAATATCATAAACCTTTTCTCTTTTCCACAATTACTTCACAACTCAATTCTCAACTTGAGCCAGCACTCTGCAATGTTAAATTACCAATAATACTTCCACAATCCTTGTTCAACATAAGAAATTATCATATTAAGCATGGATAATACAAAACAGAGTCACATTAATCAGAGTATAAGACTCACGGGCATGTTTGACACCTATGCATAGATACTCACCACACCTATACGTCGTACTCAACAATTAACACATAGCAAATAAGACACAACTTCTAATCCCTCAAGTTAAGTTTAGACCAAATACTTACCATAATATCATGAATACAATCAAGCCTCAATTACCACTTTACCCCTCGATTCCACTTCCAATTTTCTTGTATCTGGTTATAATTTACTTAATAATATCAATAAATGTTAAATGAATCAATTTTAATACATAAAAATAGGTTTCCTAATGATTTCCCCAAAAAGTCAAAAATCGACCACGGGCCCACATGGTCAAAACCCGAGGTTTGAACCAAAACTCGATTACCCATTCACCCACGAACTCAAATTTATAATTTATTTTGAAATCAAACCTCAAATCGAGGTCCAAATCCCCAAAAAAGTTAAAAATCCTAAGTTCTACCCAAAAACACCTAATTTCCCCATGAAAACCCTTGATTCTGAATTAAAATCATGTGGAAAGATGTTATAGATTGAAGAAAGTGAGTCAGAAATAACTTACAATTTATTTGGAGAAGGACTTTTCTTTAAAAAAAATTGCCCAAGAGAGCTTAGGGTTTGAGAGAGTTCGAAAAATGAAGAAAATTTCATCTAAGTCCCAATTAACAGGTCGTAGATGTCGCAATTACGACGTGAGCTTCACAATTGCAAAGCTTGCAAATATGAACAAGAATCACATTTGCGAACCTGGGCATAGTCTGCTTACATCTCAATTGCGAACAAATTATCGCAATTGCGATACTGGCCCTCCCCTGATGGCTTCACATTTGCGAAGGAAGGTTCGCAATTGCGAACACTGGCAGGCCTGGGCTTTCTTTGCAAATGTGTTCAAGCCCTCACAATTGCGAAGCCTGTTGGCTTGCAAGTGTGAAGCCTGACCTCGCAATTGTGAGATCAGAGCCTACAACACAGCTAAACCTGCAACAGTCATTTCCCTAAGTCCAAATTCATTCTATGGCCTATCCAAAACTCACCCGAGCCCCAGGGGCTCCAAACCAATCATGCACGTAAGTCCAAAAATATAATACAGACTTGCTCGTGCAATCAAATCATAAAAATAACATCAATAACTATGAATTAAACCTCAAATTCATGAAATCACTCAAGAACATCAAAATTACTATTTTCTCAACTATAGGTCTGTTTTATACCAAACCAATTCCGATCTTTACCAAATTTTACAAATTTAACTTAATCATTATTTTAAACTTATACCGAGCTCCGAAACCAAGATACAGGCTCATACCATCAAGAAAATATATCAATTCACATCTAAAAACCTTTATATTTTCTAGCAAATAGTTTTATTTAAAAATTTATTTCTCGAGCTTGGGACCTCGGAATTTAATTCGGCGCATACGCCCAAGTCGCATATTTTACTACAGACCCTACGAGATCATCGGATCACGAGTTCAGTTCCGTTTATCAAGAATATTGACCAAAGTCAACTTTAATCAATTTTAAAAGTTAATTTTCTTATTTTACTTAGTTTTCACATAAAAGCTTTCCGAAAATATGTCCGGACTGTGCACGTAAATCGAGTTGAGATAAAAAAAATTTAAGGCCTCGAAACACAAAATTTACTTTCAAAATGAAAGGTCATCACAATATTGTAACGTGGTTTGGTTGCCACTATTATTGCTTACTTGATAATTAACAAAATAATGATTACCAAAAAAGAGCTACATAATTATTGTTTTCTAAATTGGAGAGTTATATGAAGTTACAACTTACTCACTTAGATTATAGGCTATAGCATGACAATAGCAAATGCCACTAACATATATAGAAACAGATTGTAAGGAACTGATTAATATGCTCTCTAACAACTCATCTTTATAAACACTTGATAAATGATTACAAATGGATGTTATTCAGAGCTGGAGCCCCACCTTGAATGCATATGTTTAGAGAAGCTAATGGAGTTGCCGATTTGATAGCGATGAATGGAAGCAGTTCATCGCTTCTTGAAAATCCTAAATTGTATATTTTTTCCCCTCTCCCTTTTGTTGCTACTATTTTTGAAAAGGAAAAAAGGCTATTGTTACCATTGTACTATTGTAAATAGTATACGTTTGTCCTCTGTTTTACTTTACGTCCAAAACCCACCCTACCTTTAACAAACTTGATGGAAATGTCCCTAACCCTAATGGATGGCCAATGTGGCAGTTGATCCACTCTATTTTTTCCATGTCAACTGCCAAGTTACTTATTTACTTAATTAAAAAAATTTACAATATATCCCCCCAACCCATCCCCTCCGGGCTCCCCACTCCTTCTTCTTCTATGAGTTCTTCATTTTTACTTCAGATTTTGCGATCCAAATTAGGCCAAGTTTTTCATCAAGCTGACTCAAGTTTCAACCATAACCTCTCAACATTAGTATTCTCAACAAATTCCAGCTAATATTTTGCTTAAACTTCAGAAAATTAGAATACCTATTTTATGTTCTTAAGTATTCTTACAAATCCTTCAATGGTGATTTTTTTTCAAATCTATAAACATCAGTGTTATTTTTTCCGTTTCATGCTCCAATTTTTATTTTATTTTTCACTCGATTTCAGTAGGAAACAAGTAAGAATATTAGATTTTTGTTGCTTAACTTTTCGTTTTCTTAAACTATATGTAAAGCCCGAACCAAATGCTTCCCTATCTCCTAGTGAAACCAAGAAGAAAGTTTAGTTCCATGAAACATGGTTTAATTTGACCATAAAAAATTTAGATCTTGGAGGTTGATGTATACCTATAAACTAAAAAAGAAAAAAATGAGAAAAATACAACTTAAAAAATTAAGATGGGTTCATGTGGAGCTGCTCCGGTGGATTTGTTGGATTCTAGTGGTCGGATACTACCGTTGCTCCTTTTTATCCTTCTTTTGTTCTTGGGGATAGTATTTCACATGAAAAATGATGGAAGAGAAGAAAAAATAACGTTGTAGAAGGTTTCCGAACCAACTCCAGCCAGATTCCGGCAGACTTTTCGTTTCTTGCTTTAACTTCTATGGCTTTTGACAGCGCCTCGATCTTCTTAGTTAGTGATTCCATAAGTTCTTCTTTTTCAAACTGGAGTTCGTGTATTCGGATATGTTTAATTTTTTTTTAATTGAGTAAATAAGTGTTTGGCAGCTGACATGGAAAAAATGGAGTGGGTCAGCTTCCATATTGGCCATCTGTTAGGGTTAAGGGAATTTCCATCAAGTTAATTAACGGTAGGGTGGGTTTTGGATGTAAAGTGAAACGGAGGAAAAATATGTACTATTTAGGGGTAATAATGGCCTTTTTCCCTTTTGAAAAGGACAAGCTAGGAACTCTATGTCCTAGATTGGTCCCAGTTTGTTATGACTCTTAGTATGTTTTGAATAAATATCTTCATTAACAAAACAAAAAAAAAGCTTACTCACTTGGTAAATCGGATTACGCATAATGTGAGTATATCATATTATCAGTTTCTAACAGTAGCAATAGTTAGTGACCTTCCAAAATCAAACTTTGAACGAGGTGACTATACTAGCACGATCATTTTTTGCAAATTAATAGGTCAGCTTGTTTACCTTTAAAATGGTAATGACAATTAGATTTGATATTGTGGTTCTAAAAATACATGATCTATTTTTATGCTAGTTGCTAGGCAATAGATGCTAAGTGAAAGATTAGAAGATAACGTAAGAGCTTGTAGATAGTGTAATAATCAAACTGAATGGCTAGAAATCAGGGCCTTGAGCTTGCGTAAATGGGGCCTCGAGGTCGAGTCGGATACCCGGCTGAGGGCAGTCGATGGAGGGTTAACAGTTATGATAAATTTGATGGTAGCTCTTTATGACCAATAATGAGCAATAAATGAAGATCAACTAATGAAATGTAATAAATACAAGTAAGACAACAAATGTAAACAGTTAAATCAAGAGAATATATTTAAGTTAGAGAGCAGAGAGAATATTCTTTTATTGAATGTTGTAAAAATTATCTCGCCTTTACAAAAATGACAAGGGTCCCTTTTATATAGTAGAGAAATCCCAATACAGTACATATGTATTTATTACAAGTAAATGCAGATGGTACAGCTGCTTAGCAGACTGGTACTATCCATGTAGGTGTTGTCGGTTTTGACCACATGCCTAGGGAACTTCCCGTTTATCCATGATAACCATCGATTCAAGCTGCTCCGAGGTCAGACATAAAGAACCCTCGAGGTCGAAACCTCGAGCTGTACCTCGAGCCTTCTGGCAACGATCTATAGAATACCATGATGATCCAAAATCGGACTCTCTGATTTTAGTTGTATATAGATAGTCCCCGAGTTTCTTAGAATAGAAAGATATGAAATGATTTTGACATCGACTTCCTTGAGCCATTCATGTCAATGTCATGCCTGTGATGTATGCTGTTGCAATAACTGAAATGTCCCCTCGGTTCATCTTTCTAGAAGTGTTCAATGCACTGCCGGTTTATTTTCTCAAAGCGATAATATCGCCGCCGATCCGTCTCTAAAAAAGCATTGATTGCGCATGTCGATGCATTATCCGAAGGCATTAATAGTGCCATCGGTAACGCTATTGCCTTTCTATAAATGGGAGCTTTCTTGAACCAAAACTCTGTCTAGTCATTCTTCAACAGCCTTTATCTTGTGTTGAACTTCTAGTTTGATCGGTCTGAATACTGGACCAAGGCATCGTAATCCTTTAAGTTCTTGATTGGTTAATATGGTATTTGTTGAGATTCTTCATCATTCCTCTGACTAAGTCTAGATCGATCTGATGTAGACTTAGGTCACCAGACTTTTGAGCTCGAGTCAAATGAGAGTAGGGTCGCAATTTTCTTTGACATAAAGCTTAGCCCTTTTTAGGATCCGTTGCTGGTCCTCGAGTAAGAGTTTGCTCAATCATCTGAGAATAAATATACCCCTTAGAATTTCACAAACAGCCCCCGAGTGAGAGTTTTCTTGAGCTCAGGCGGCCTCAGAAACTTGATTTGAACTTAAAGTGAAGATAGCCCTAAGGCATTATAAGTGGCTCCTGATCGAGGATGCACTTAAACTTGGATAGCCCATGGGCTAAAGTAACCAAGAGAGCATTCAATTTGATCTGAAGGTAAAGGTAGCCCTGAGGCTTTATCAATAATTTTCTACTGAGAACTGGCTCGGGTTTCAGGTAGCCCGAGGGACAAAAAAGCAGGTGGATGACCCGTACTTGTAATAATAGAGATCTTCGAGATAGGGTACCATCTCGAGGTTAGGATTACATGAATAGATCCTTATAGCTCATAGTTACAGTAATCGGGATCCTCAAGACCGGGCAACGTGTCGAGGCTATATTGAGGCGACAACTCCTTAGGGCCCAATTTTATTTGATAGAGGTCCTCCAGATTGGGCACCATCTCGAGGCTAGATTGGCATTGATGGCTCCTTAGAGCTCACCGTTGTGGTAACAGAGATCCTCGAGTTGGGCACAATCTCGAGGCTAGATTGGCACGGGAATCTTTAACTCTTTGAATGACATATGACAACGTCATTTATATGGCATGATTGTGAAGTGACCGGGGTGTCCCCAACGGTACACTTCCCCAGAAGTGGCACTGATTTGGTTAGAATTAATTGGCCTTTTAGGGTAGGCGGACAGTCACTGCTTGCTCTATATATGAGCTTCCTTTCCTTTTATCTAAGGACTTTGATATTTTTGTAAAGCTTTCCCTCCTTGCGTCAGTGTTTCCATATTTTTAGTTCAAAACCTTTGCTGAAGTTTTCGCCTCCTTCTTCTTGTTTTACCATAGCGGTTGCTATGTCCAAATCCATGGAGGGTTCTGCCTCTACTTCTCGTTCGGTCGGTTACACCACTGACGACTGGTGAGCTAACCTCGAGGTGCTTTGTCTCAAGGAGGGATTTTATGATAGAGAGGCCTCCCAACGTTCAGGGCCATCGGGTGCATGTGTCGAGGTTCATCTCATCAGTAGGAGAGGAACACCTCAAGACAATTAAGAGAGACGGTGGAAGGGGGGAAAAGGTGATACTATAGGTACCTTTCCCAAACGAGAGCATCATGGCTTATGTAGAGAGGTTTTTGAATGTATACACGTACCCCTTCACACTGGGCCCTCTCGATAGGGTCGTGCTTGAGTTTTGTAGGAGATATCAAGTTACCCTAGCATAGCTTCACCCATCATTTTGGAGGATCGTGTTGATGATAAGGTACTTTGCAGATAAAGTCGAGCTCGAGTTCACCCTCGACTATCTTATCAGACTGTACCGTACCTTACATTATCGAGGCTGGATTACTCTGCAACGTCGATCCACCCGGCCCTTTATTGCCTATAATAAGGAATATGAGAACCGAGGGTGTATGAGTCGATTTGTTCGAGTGCAGACTGTCGATATTAGCCCCGTAGAGTTCCCGCCATTTCCTGAGAAATGGAATTTTATGCATAAATAGTACACTTATATTTTCATCATTTTGTTCATGTTGGAGTTCCATTCTCTGTAGCGGTCCTATGGCTGCCATGTGAGGGCCCCAACCTGGCGGATTGGACTCGGAGACTGGCATCTTGCTTGACTTACGATGAGCGTAAGTGGCGAGACCTGTCCAAAGGTAGATGGGAGGTCAAATACCACGATACGTGTTGTGTGGCGTATTTTCTCTAAAAGGTCCTTTCTTTTATGTGTGGAAACTCCGTCACTACAGGTATTGGAGAATTTTCTAAGATGAGACTGTGCCCCCTTGGAGAAGAGGAAGGGTTGTCGACGCCGAGGGACAATAACAAACGGAAGGAATCTTCAAATGACGAAGATGCTCATAGTGAGGCAAGCCCTGCTCGGAGGCTCAAAGGAGATGGATCGCTGGTGCTTGCAGCTCCCGAGGCTTCTAGCCTCGAAAGAGTGTCTCCTCCTTTGACGCCGTCTCCTCTTTCCATTGAAATTACTTTGAGGGATACAGGTGCTTTTCCATTGTCTTCTTTTTCCGTCGAAGGTACTTCGAGGGATACAGGAGTTTTGTCGTTGTCTTCATCTCCTGTTGAAGGTACTTCAAAGGATATTCGAGGCTAGGGGATGCCTAAATAAAGAAAGGTCTCGAGCGATTGTGTCCCTACCGATATCGGTTCAATCGAGGCCGGTGAGACTAGGCCAGTAAATGCACGCTCAACCTTTGAGGAGGCTCGGTGGCTTTGTTCTGTGGTGAGCTTTGGTTGACTTCATTGGTCTTTTTGATTTTACATTTTCATTTTCTTATCGAGCTTCTTACCTATAGGCCTTCGAAGAGCTCAAGTCTGCATCGCTCCACCGTGAAGCCAAGCTGCGGAAAGCCTTGGACGAGGAGAGATCCCTCTGGCTTCTTTGCAATAAAAGGGGAAAAAATTGAGGCACCTTTGATATGAGGCGAATCTAAGCCTGATCTATGAAAACCAGCTCAAGAAACAGGTAACCTTTACTCTGAGGGAATGCATGCTTCTTTTCTATCCTCAGAGATTAATATTTTGATACTTCAGTTGCAAAGCAAGACAAAGGATATGGAATATCTTTGGGGTGCAAAGCAAGACAAAGGATATGGAATACCTTTGGGGCGAGGTTGGCCAGGCCAGGTATGAGTGTAACGAACTAAGGGCTCAGATAGATGCCCATATTGCGGCCAGGAAGAATGCTTTGGTCGAGACTTCTGCCCTCGAGGTACAGTTCCAGAATGCACATGAAAATAGCTCGGTCAAAACGAGCGAGATTACAAGGCTCGAGTCTGGCCTTTTGGAGATGAAGGCCGAGGTTGTTGATGCCCGAGCTGAAGTTAAAGAGATTCGGGCTAAGGTTGACAAGAAAGTGGCCATCTATTTTAAAGATGTTGTTGATGCTCGGGCTAAGTTGAAAGGGGGTTTCCGATCGGGAGAGCAGAAGCAATGAGTATGCCCGGTGCAAATCCCGAAGGGAAACCCTCAAAGAGATCCACGCTAGGGGCTTCTATCTCTCGGAAGAGATAGAACAAGCCAAGGCAAATGAACACGATGCCAAGTTCCTCATTTCTAATTCTGAAGATAATGAGGAAGGGGCCGATGAGCCGCAGTCCCCGAGGACAAAGTAGAATGGGCTATTCTTTTCTAATTTTGTGTATAGGGGTCTTGGAGAGCGTTGTAAGCGGAACTTTATATTTTTCCACATATATAAAACGAAGCCCTCTTCTTATTTCATGAATTTCTCTTTGCTTGTGTATGTCTTTCATTGTCCCAAATTTTGATGTTTGTTAATGATTTTAGCCAGATGAATTGGCCTTTGAGGTAAGAATCTTAGGTTACAAATTGGCCTGAAGCTTGTTAGGTTAGCCCATAGGCTCTGCCTTTAGGTGCTTTTACTCAACTATTTTGGGCTCAGTCTCCGAGTTGGATTTCGACTCGAGCTTGTTGACCCTTAAGTTTTCAAGCTGGATCTTAGGCTCTTACGCATTGGGTCGATACAACCTCTTAATATAGGCTGGCGACAGTGGCTCTTACACATTGGGTCAGTACGACCTCTTAATATTGAGCTGGTAACAGTGGCTCTTACGCGTTGGTTTGGTGCGACCTCTTAATTTTAAGCTGGAGACAGTGGCTCTTACGCATTGGGTCGGTGCGACTTCTTAATATAGGCTGGCAATAGTGGATTTTACGTGTTGGGTCGGTACGACCTCTTATTATTAAGTTGGCAATAGTGGCTCTTATGCGTTAGGTCGGTACGTCCTCTTAATTTAGACTGGCGACAGTGGCTCTTACGCATTGGGTCGGTACGACCTCTTAATTTTACGCTGACGACAATGGCTCTTATATATTGGGTCGGTACGACCTCTTAGTATAGGCTTTATTTTTCCCTCGCTAAAGACTTTTTAATGTTTTATGTTCGCCCGGCTCTTTGATGGCTTGATAAGAACCTTGATTGTGAGTCGTTATGTAGCGATAAATGAGCACCGCTGGAGGTTTCGCTCAATGGCTGAAATTGTTTCGAAGCCTGTTGTTTGGAGCTGATATGATCGAAGCTCGTTTACTTATGCTGAGGGTAGCCTGATTAACTGGTTCTTTTCAAAGTTTTTTCGAAGTAATTGAAGGCCTGTGATTTTATAGTGACGGTCGGGCGTCCCTGAGTCATGTTAGTTTTGCTTGTATAGCCTTATAATCGTAGTTATTATATTTGGTGGTAGCCTTTTAGTCCCCGAGTGAAGTAGCTTCGGCGTCTATATCGAGGGTATGACTTTTTAGCGGTCTTACAAGTTTGAATATATAGCCTTAGCTTTAAGATCGGATTATGCCTTTTATAAGGTCTTATAAATTTGAACATGCCTTGCTTGAGATCTTATAGATAAGTTACTTGGTACAAGTATAATTCATGCCTGGCTTAAGGTTTTACAGATAAGTTACTTGGTACGAGTATACTTTATGCCTGACTTGAGGTCTTACAGATAAGTTACTCGATACAAGTATAATTCATGCCTTGCTTGAGGTCTTACAGATAAGTTACTTGGTACAAGTATAATTCATGCCTGGCTTGAGGTCTTACATATAAGTTACATGGTACAATTATAATTCATGTCTGGCTTGAGGCCTTATAGATTTGGGCATGCCCTGAGGTCTGACAGCGTCGATGATGCCTCATAGAGGGCTTATGTTGTTGATAATGCCTCATGGAGGTCTTACATTGTTGATAATGCCTCATGGAGGGCTTTCGAGCCCGAGGTTGCTCTTTGGGTTTTATGGCCTTGATTTTTTTGATAAATAAGGTGACAGTCCCCGAGACGTCGAGTGCATTTGGCACTGGAGTCATTCTCTAACTCATTTTAGGGCTTATGAGCTCGGAGTTCCCGGTCTGGAGGTCATATGGCTTCGAACTTTTGATGTCAGTCCCCAAAGTTTGGGGAATTTTTGGCCCTGGGGCCCTTGCTTGTGAAAATAGCAATCTTCTCTCGGAGCGCAAAGCGTTTTGATGGTAAAAGTAAAAATGTATTCCTTGGCTAATTGGCATAATTATTATATAGTTTTCACCGTTGAGGGTTCTATTGTTCTATGCGGACATGGTTTTTTTGACCGTTTAGCCCAATACATCATTTTTATGTTGAGAACCTCTTTGGCTTGTCTTTATTTCTCCGGGGAGATGATCTTACGGGGAGATGGCCCCCAGTATTCGGGGTTGAATGAAGAGAAACCTTGAATACTTGTTAAGTTCTCCTTAGGTAACATATAGATGTTGCCTCATTAAAAACCTTGCCAGAAAAAAACCCTTCTTGGGATAAAATCCGATTGAAAGAAAAGAGTGCAATGCATGCTTTAAAACCTAAGGTCTTCAAGATGGAAGGTACTTCGATTCTTCTAACTGGACGTCTGCACACAGATTAGTGTAAGATGTAAAGTAAAAAAAGAGGTGGTCATACCTTAGTTGTGACGGCATTTCGAGCCTCGATATGCTTCCATTACTTGCTCCGGGGATGCGGTATGGTCCCTTATTTGTTCACTCGGGTGCAGCCGAGGACGTAGATTGTAATTTCCACTTTGTTGTTTGTTTATATTTTGGCTCCTTCGATGCGAAGGTGTCGATGGTACTGCTCTCATACAGTGTATCCATGGCCTTCCAAGCAAGGATTGTATCTCTTGCCTTCTTCGATGACATGAAACTTGGAGTCTTGGGTTGTCCCGGCCATGTTGATCGAGAGGGTGATTTCACCTTTAGTTGCCTCACTCGCTATTTTGAATCCATTGAGGACTCGAGAGGTGGGGCACAATTTGGTCTAGCAGTTCGAGCTGCTCTACCACCCTCGACCTGATAATGCTGGCCGAGCTACCTAGATCCTCAAATACACGGTTAATTTGAAACGTATTTACAGGAAGAGAAATTACCAATGCATCGTTATGAGGAAAAGATGGAGTCTTGATATCTTTGTCGCTGAATGTGAGAGTAAACTCGGGAATGTAACCTTGAGTTTGCTTTTCCCGGGTGATGAATATTTTTGTTCTTTTGTGGGTTCTTGTGGGATGTCAATTCCCCCAACAATTATGTGGATTTTTGTCTCGGTCGCTAAGGAACTCTCGGAGGTGCCCTTTTCTAAATGTTTGGGCTACTTCTTTTTAGAGTTGTCTGCAATCTTCGGTCCTATGATCATGTGTGCCGTGAAATCCGCACACCGGGATGGGGTTCCTCTGCGATGGATCGGATTGCACGAGCCTTAGCCACCTGGTGTCTTTGATTTTACCTATGGCTGACACAATGTCGGAAGTATCGATGTGGCAGTTGTACTCAGATAACTCAGGTGCTTCAGTCGGTCCTGTGTTCCTATCGAATCCGGCTCTATTTACGAGTCCCCAAGGATTCTGACCTTGGTCTGCCCTTCGGTCGTTCCGGGTATATTACGCTTTGGGGCATTTCTTCGATCTTCAGTGTATGGTTGGTACCTTTCCTTATTTGGTTTTGGATTCTTTGCCGGACGCCTTCTAGGATATACCGAGCCTAAGGGACTCCTTGTTGGTTGTCTTCAACTTTGATCTTCAATTGGTATCAGTTGTGGACGTCCGACCAAGTAAAGATGGATATTCGACTAAGTTCTGCTTCAACTGCTTCGAAGCTACCGAGCTTCACTTGTTCAAACCTTGAGTGAAGGCCTGCACCACCCAGTTGCCGGAGACTGGTGGTAGTTCTATTAGATCCATTTGAAAGCAAGATACGAACTTTCTCAGCATCTCGTTATCCCTTTGCTAGATTTTGAAAACGTCGGATTTCCTTGTGGCTACCTTGATGGCACCGACATATGCCTTTATGAAGGAATTTGCCAGCATGGCAAATGAATCTATCGAGTTTGGGGCTAGGTTGTGATACCACATCATCACCCCTTTTGGAAGCGTCTCTCCGAACTTTTTTAGTATAATGGATTTGATCTCATCATCCTTTAGGGCGTTTCCCTTCACTGCACAAGTGTAAGTAGTGACGTGCTCGTTGAGGTCCGAGATTCCATTGTACTTCGGAAGGTCATGCATTCTGAACTTCTTTGGAATGGGGTTTGGGACCGCTTCCTGTGGGAACAGCTTTTGTACGAATTTCTTCGAACCTACACCCTTCAAGATCGGGGGTGCGCCGGGAATTTGATCGACTCTTGAATTGTAGGTCTCTATCTTCTTGTTTTTGGCTTCTATCTTCTTCTCGCCTAACTCGATCCTCTTTGTGAGGTCCTCGAGAATATTTATGATAGCGAGGTCAACTGTCGACCCATTGTTTCTTGATCTTTCTGGTATCTGTTCGGCTTGGGGAGCCGTTCCCGATGCTACCATACTTGGGCTTTTTTTATTGCTTTGCAGTTGATCAATCGTCAGCTGTTGTGCCTGTAATATTTCAAAAGTAATGTTAAGGCTAACCTCTTATTCCTCCCGAGCTGGGGTTCTTTGAGCTTCTTGTTGGTCTCTTTGTCGTACGCTCCTATTAGTGTGGAAGCTTATATCGACGTGTTGAGCATCACGTGAGACCACATCCACGGGAATTGGTTCTGGTGCATCCTCAGGGGTTCGTGGTGGTACACCAACACCTAGAACAGCTACACCATTTTCTCCATGGTCCTCAAGACCATTGTATTTCATGTGCGTTTACTGAGTTAGACATTTTGACCTGAAATCAAAGATCTTGGACAAGAAAAAGTGTGAAAGATAACTTGCGTTATGTAGTAAACCAGCAAGAAAACAATCACTATTATTTTTAGAGGCGCCAAACTGTTTACCTTGAAAATAGTAATGACAATTAGATTTTATTTTGTGGTTCTAAAAATACTTGATCTATTTTTATGCTAGTTTTAGGCAATAGATGCTAAGTGAAAGATAAGAAGATAAGATAAGAGCTTGTAGATAGTGTAATAATCAAACTGAATGGCTGAAAATCGAGGCCTTGAGCTTGCGTAAATGGGTCCTCGAGATCGAGTCAGATGCCCGGCTGAGGTCGAGTCGGATGCCCAGCTGAGGGTAGTCGATGTAGGGTTAACAATTATGATAAATTTGATGGCGCTCTTTATTACCAATAATGAGCAATAAATGAAGAGCAATTAATGAAATATAATAAATACAAGTAAGACAATAAATGTAAGTAGTTAAATCAAGAGAATATATTTAAGTTAGAGAGCAGAGAGAATGTTCTTGTATTGAATGTTGTAAAAATGATTTCGCCCTTACAAAATGGCAAGGGTTCCCTTTATATAGTAGGGGAATCCCAATATAGAACATATGCATTTATTACAAAAAAATTTAGATGGCACAACTACTAAGCAATCTGGTACAGACTGGTACTACCCATGTAGGTGTTGTCAGCTCTGACCACGTGCCTAGGGAACTTCCCGTTTATCCATGATAACCATCGATTCAAGTTGCCCCGAGGTCAGACATAAACAACCCTCGAGGTCGAAACCTCGAGTTGTGCCTGGAGCCTTCTGGCAACGAGCTATAGAATACCATGATGATCCAAAATCGAACTCTCTGATTTTAGCCGTATACACTGGTACTTCCAGTAATACAATGGCGTCAGGTCAAATCTCATCAATATGCGATCGCATCGTAATACAAGTGACTACACGTTTAATGGGATTAACGAGACAACATCATCACAACATACGGGTAAATGGATAATGGCCATGAAGGCCCATTTCCTCATTACATACGGGTAAATGGATAAGTTAAAATATCATGGTATAGCCAGTTTTCACACTGGTCAATGAAAAATAGCCAGCATTTACCAAGTCAATGAAAAATAGCCACTATTTTGCTGCAACAGGGACCGGTCCAGTATAATATACGAGAGTTCTGGTGCATTTGTGTACGAACTCCAGCATATTATGCTGGACCGGTATACTTTGCTAACTCCTGTAAAGTTTGCGGGAGACTGGAGCACCAGTGCTCCAAACTCCAGTATATTATACTGGACAATTATACTTGCTGGAACTCCCGTAAAATTTGCGGGAGTTCCAGCATAATTATGCTTGAACTCCCGTAAAATTTGCGGGAGTTCCAGCATAGTTATCCTGGAACTCCCGTAAAATTTAAGGGAGTTCAAGCATACTTATGCTGGAACTCCCGTAAAATTTGCGGGCGTATTTTTCCGGATTTTGAACAGTATTTTCGCTCAGATTTAAAATGGCTAAATTTCGATGACTTTTGAAACTTGGCTATTTTTCAACGACCAGTGGTAAATCTAGCTATTTTTAAATTTCTCGCAATGGATAATGGTCATGAAGGCCCATTTTCTCGTTACAAGGTTTTATGTGTTTTTATAAATTTATTTTTAATTTTATGACATTATCTCTTTTTTTGAGGCATTTGCATATATATTCATTTTTGGGGCCACTATTGAATTTATATCTATGTTGCACAAAACTTTGTAAAGTGTACCGCTCGAACCTGAAGTAATTTAATTTCTTCAATGCAATTTCAGATACCAAATCTACTTCTTCTATCATTCAACTATAACTTCAGAAACTCGAATGTTAAGTAATTCAAATTTTCAGTATAACTTCAAACAACTTCTGATTCAAGTTTTTCTATCTTTCAATTACAACTTCAGAAATTCGAATCTTAAGTAGTCTAATTTTTCAGTACAACTTTAGATTCAAAATTGACATCTTAAGTAGTTCAATTTTCAATATAGCCTCAGATAACTTCATATTCAAAAATTTGAAGTTCTGAAACATAAACTTGTTCTTTGAATTTTAACAATCTAACACACAATTCAATACCCAAATTTACTTCAAATGAGCTTAAATTGAAACATAACTTTCAAATATCATAAAAAATAAAATCACAATCATCAGATTGTTAAAATAACAAAATTAACAAACCCCTTTTACAATTAAGAAGAAGAAGAAACCCTAAACACAAAGAAGAAGAAAGCAACAACGAAGACGAAGAGAAAAATGTATGTATCTGAAGTTATTAAAAATTAGGTATCAGTTAAATTTTTTTTAAAAAGTGGGTACAGATTCAATCAATGGCGCTAGGTGCCACATGAAAATTTTACACTTTTCTTACACGTGAGAAATTTATTTTTACACATAAAAAATCTATTTTTTACACATAAGAGATCTAAGATAGATACTTTCTTAATTTCAATATTGTAAATGGTCATGAAGGCCCATTTCCTCATTACATACAAGAATATTTGAAATTGATCGTTACCATGATTACTTAGAAGTATGTACAAAAATTATATTATATAAATAAATTCAGTATTTAAATTTGATGGATTTGATGTTTAAATTTGAACACTAAATTTATTATACATTTGAAATTATGAATTCAAATTTAATATTTATTAAAATTCTAATGATCACACACACATGCACACATGCGCACACATAAATTATTTATCGAAAATACTAGGTTCGACTGAATTGGCAACAACGTCTACCACTTTATAAATACTCTTAAAAAATGAGTAAATTTCACAAATTATCATATAACTATAATTTTTTAAATCAAAATTATATAACTATATTTTTTAACATAAAAATTACAAGACTTTCACTTACTCATGCAAAAGTCACGGAAAACCCCATTAAGAGAGGACAAGCCAACAAAATATGGAGTAAAAATTATTGCATCGAAAATTTGAATTTTGGCAATTGTGACTTTTATATGAGTAGATAAAAGTCTTGAGATCTTTTTATTAAAAAATATAGTTATATGAATTTAATTAAAAAAATTATAACTATACGACCATTTATGAAATTTAAGCCCCTCGAGAAACATAATGTAGATCGTCACAAAAATATTAACCCTAAGATTCTTTAAGGCCATCTTGTCCCTTATTTTTCACACTTTCTAGTAATTGTCAAGTAATGGATTTAAACGCTGAATTTTACTGCTCAATTTCGCCAGAATTGATCGTTCTTTTATTCTTGTAAGCAACGGTAGGGGTGTTCGTCGGTACAGTATGGCATTTATACATTTCGATTCAGTATTATCGGTATTCGATTTCTTAAAATATTATACGAATACCATACCTATTTAAATTCGGCATGGTTCAATTTTTCTCTTTTCGATTTCGCTTTATTAGTTTCAATAATGTAACGACCTGGCCGGTCATTTTGAGTGTTGTAGCCTCGTTCCCTCCATTTACTACTCATTTTATGCTTATTAATTGCTATGTGACTTGCCGGGGTAGTTGGTTCTATTCCGGAAATATTTTGGAATGAGTTGAGACACTTAGTCTCAAGGTTGGGAGCTGCTCAAGATTGCTGGTGTCTAGTTCTTGTTTTCTTCTATGCGATCGCGTGGATAAGTCCGCGATCGCGAAGGCTTGTTTGGGGCAGCTGGGATTTTATTCTATGGATTCGCGATCTGGAGTATGCAATCGCGTAGGTTGGTCGAGCAGTGCATCGCAAACACGTGGGCTAAGCCGCATTCGCGAAGATGAAAGGAGGTAGCTGGGTTCACACGTATTTGCTCTTCGCGATCGCATGAAGAGGGATGCGATTGCGTGGATTTGAGGAGTCTATTCATTGCATTCGGATGATGCTTTCCACGTTAGCGTAGGGTGAAATTGAGGGGAGTATAATTTGTGGTTCGTGATCACAAAGTAATTTTCGCGATCGCGATCGCGATTAAGGACTTCTGAGCAGAATATTAAATCTCAAAAACGAGGATTTGAGTTTATTTTATTATTTGATTTTAGGAGCTTGGTGGTAGGGATGGCAATGGGACGGTGCGGGTTTAAATGTTAGCGGGGCGGGACGGGGCGGGTTTGAATTTTTGCGGTTGCGGGACGGAGCGGGGCGGGTTTAATTTTTAAATTTAAAAAACAATGCGGGGCGAGTGCGGGTGCGGGTGGGGATTTAATTATGATTAGGAAAAAGCCTTGTTTGACTCTTTAAATTAATAATAGAATCACATAAAGTAAAATAGATGGAATATCTATTTTAAAAAAATTATATAATAATGATATTAATTATAAGCAACATTTGATTAGAGTATCTTTATTTACATCTTCTCTAAATGACTAATAATT
>MU709291.1:133125-150764 GCA_026770625.1 Nicotiana glauca
AAAAAAATCAATACCTTTGTAATTTTCTAAAATGAGTATAAGAATTTTTTTTACTAGAGTTACGAATAAGAAAGACAGAAGCATGATGTACAATGCAAATATATGAACCAGTACACCTTCTAAGTCAGGTCGTTTTCTTTTACATGTACGTAATATTCCTAGCAGCTCAAAAAACAATACGGGTGCGGGGCGGGGCGGGTGAACGGGGATGGAATGCGGGGCGGATGAATGCGGGTTTAAATCCTATGCGGGGCGGGGCGGGGTGGGTTTAAATTTTGCGGGTTCAAACAGAACCCGCCCCGCACCGCCCCGTACCGCCTGCCATTCCTACTCGGTGGGAGGCGATACTTAGAGAGATTTTCAAGGGAATGATTGGGGTAAGTGATTCTTACTTAGTTTTGGTTAAATTCCATATTTATGCCTTTGATTTCATAATTTAATTAGTGATTTGGGTTGAAAAATTGGAAAAAAAATGGAGAAAAATTCTTAGGCCGAATTTTGGGAATTTGATCGAGATTTTGGTATCGGATTTGAGTAATTTTGGTATGGATGGACTTGTGGTTAAATGGGTGTTCGGATTTTGTAATTTTTATCGGATTCTGAGACGTGGGTCCGGGGGTTGACTTTTAAGTTGACTTTTTGACTTTTGATTAAGAACTTAACATTTTCATATGAAATTAATTTCTATATCTTTAGTTGATCATATTGTATTGTTTGTGGTTATATTCGAGGCATTCGGAGGCCATTTCGAGAGGCAAGGGCTTGTTGGAGTAGAGCTTTGTATTGTTTTAGATAAATAACACTTCTAAACTTGGTTCTGAGGGTACAAAATTTCAAATTACGTATTATGTGATTTGTGTTGAGGTGACGCACATGCTAGGTGATGAGCGTGTGGGCGTGCACCATAAGAATTGCGACTTGGTTGATTCCGTGAAACTGTATAATTGAATAAACTTGTTGTTGCCCATATTTTCACCATATGTTAGAGTAATTGAGATGCCAGTTACGTTAGAAATCCTACTTAAGCTCTGTGTTGGTATTGTTGGGATCCACAGAGGTCGTGTTATATGTTGAATTATTTGCTTAATTTGTCAAATTGTACGCAGCCACAACTAAGGTTGTATTGTGGTCCGGGCCCGGCCTGAGACCGCGAGACCATGGGCTAAACGAGCTGGTTCAAACGGTCTGGTCCCAAGCGGTCCTAGGAGCCCACTGTAGGCCAGTCCTCCATGTTGAGACCGCGAGCTCAGGACCGTTTAGCCCAGATCGACTGGCGGGCCTGGGCCGGTTCAACCGGGCCTAACGGGCACAATGGCTATTTTCCAAATAAAAGAAAAATTGGCCAATGGTTGGAGGTTTAAAAACTAGTCGTTGGCCTACCAATTTAGCCGTTTGGCTTTTTAAAAAATAGCCATTAGGCCCCAAACTTTATTTTAAACCTAAACTTTTTATAATTACACTTTTTTTCCATTCTCAACTATAAATATCCCCTCATTCTTTTATTTTTACTCATAAAATAATCAATACCTCTATAATTTTCTTCTATAATTTCTTACTTTTGTGAAAAATTGTGAAGTTGGTGAATTGAAGTATTCACGTCTTCAACTCTTCAACGATATACAATATTCAAGAAGTTGTTCGCCAATTTGGTAAACTCGTTCCAACTCTTAAGTTTTAATATTATAGTTTTATTTGTTTTAGTTTGTGTAATTATAACTAATATGGACTTTTCTTTGAAAAAAATATTTGGTGGTATGGGCAAGGGAAAATCTAAAATTGGTGAATCTAGTGGCCAAGCTACTACTCCTCCCCTGGCTCCCCGATGTAGACCTGTTACCCGTCCCCCTTCACCTATTATTCTTGATAGTGATAACTCTTATTTTCAATTTACCGATAGTTAATTTTTCCATGATATTGCACTAGGTCAACAATTAAATGATGATTATATGAATGCTCTTTATCCTAATTAAACTATCAATGAAAATGATTAGAAAAGTGATGATTTAGATAAAACGCAATCGGATTTAGATGATACACCTACTAGTCATGTTGTTAATCCAACTGATAAAAATTCAAATGATGCCTCTCCTGACCCTCCTGTAGTACCCCCTACTTTTAATAGACAACTTTCTAGACAACCCAAATATCTCTTGTTTGGCACTTTTTTACTCAACTAAGAGCTCAAAATAAGGCTAAGTGTAAAACTTGTGGGTCTTTGATGGCTCATAAATATACTGGAGATCATAGCGATACGGGTACTTTGACTAGACACATAAAGACACAGCCTAGAGATAAAGCTAGATATCTTCAAATGAAAGATGCGCAAGAGGGGACAAGTGTAGGTACTGAGGTTAACCCTAGTACCGGGTCAAATCTAGTTCAATCGGGAATTAATATTGTTACTGGTGGCATTTTATATTATAATCCACATAAAGATCGTGAAGAATTGACAAAAATGGTTACCGTTATGTGCTTACCCTATAGTTTTCCTTCTAACCCTCACTTTGTGCATTATATTAGAAGAATTTTTAATCCTACTTATAAAGGATGGCCTCGCGCAACCGTAAAGAGCAATATTTATAAATATAAATATGAATATGAAAAATATTTGAGCTATTTATTTACTCGTATAAATTATCGCGTTGCTATTACTACTAATATTGGTAGAAGTGATAATGACTGTGATTATCTTACTATTACCACTCATTGGATTGATGAGGAATGAAAAATGCAGAAGCGCATTATTGCTTATAGAATAATTAATTCACGTCACACAGGTAAGTTTATTACTAATACAGTTGCAGATATTTGTAGATATTTTATCATTAGAGATAAAATAATTTCAGTTTCAATGGATAATGCTTCTAGTAACACTAATGCTATAGGGTTGCTTACAACTACACTAATGTCACGACCCTAGTTCACCGATCGTGAACATGTCGTGATGGCACCTAGTCCCCACGACCAGGTAAGTCAAATATTCTGGAAAAATGTAATAATTACAGAAAAACAGAATAAATCAAATTAAATAACTGGAAGAAGACGGTACTGTATGCCACTCGGCATGTACAACTCGATAACACAAGTCTACTAAAATTCCCAAAGACCCAAAAACTCACGGGCAATACAGGCTATAGAAATGTACAACAAGGGCTCCCAACACCAGAATGTCTAACAACCATAGGAAAGAAGACTAAATACTAGTGGTAGAGTAAGAGAGAGACTCGTCGGTCTGCGGACGCTGCAGATATACCTCGAAGTCTCTGTATGTCTCCTCGCCTCAAGGATAGTGCACCTGAGTAAAGGTACCTGGATGATCTGCACATGAAAAACATGCACAGAAAGGGCATGAGTACACCACAGCGGTACTCAGTAAGTGCCAAGCCTAACCTCGGTTGGGTAGTGACGAGGAAAGGTCAGGGCCCTACTGAGATAAAACACACTCCCTCCGTTCCAATTTATGTGAATCTGTTTGACTGGACACGGAGTTTAAGAAAAAAATAAAGACATTTGGAATTTGTGGTCCTAAACAAGTCCAAATGGGACCCAGAGTATTTGTGTGGTTATAAAAGCTTCTCATTAAGGGTAGAGTTATAAGTTTAAGCTAAATTGTTACCAAATTTAGAAAGGGTTCATTCTTTTTGGAATGGACCAAAAAGGAAATAGGTTCACATAAACTGGAACAGAGGGAGTAATAAATAATAAGATAACTGAAACAATTTAAATAAAGTCTACAGCGAGAATCTAAACAAGATACATAAGGAAGAACAGTAATAGAAAGCAAAGATAACAGTACAAGGAATACTGCTCTCAACAAGGAATAATAGCCGGGGATCTCTTGGTATCCTCACCCTATGCATCGGGATCTCATGGTATCCCGAGGATCTCTTGGTATCCTCCCCATATGCACTGGGGATCTCTTGGTATCCCGGGGATCTCTTGGTATCCTCAATAAGAAAGCCAGGGATCTCTTGGTATCCCAATATACAGAAATACATGTGCCGGGGATCTCTTGGTAACCCGCACCCTCAATCCAGAATATACCAAGTACAGGGGGATCTCCAGGGAAGCCGTCCCGTAGTCCCAAATTAAACACACAACAACAAGAAGTCATAGTCTCAGAATAAAGGCTAAACCAATACAAGTAATAGAAATTCCTAGCCTAACATGCTTCACAGAGTACAGATAATGCAGTTAAATAATTAAGCAAGTAAGTCAGCTAAACATGCTTCTCTAAGCTAGTACAGGTTTAAACTTACAGTCTAAAATGAACAAGTAAACAGGAAATCTCAAATTAAATACTTCAAGTGGAAACGGGTTTACAACAATTAGCTCAAATACGCGCTCGTCACCTCACGTACGAGACATTCAAACAGTTAAGGATCATGTCCTAAGGGGAAAGGTCCCCCACACAAGGTTAGACAAGTCACTTACCTCGAACCGGCTCAATATCACTAGAAACCGCGCCTTTGCCATGAGTATCCGACTCCAAATGGCCCAAATCTATTCAATTCAATTACACATCATAAATAATATTGCAAACAACTGATTCCACTATTAAAATTAAAGCTAGGGCGCAAAAATAGGTAAAATAACCAAAATGCCCCTCCATCCAACATCTCGGAATCAAATAATTTTCACATTTTCAGGACCCTTGTACTCTCATGAGTCTAACCATATAAAAATCTCCCAAATCGGAGGTCAAATGCCCCCTCAAAACTCCAAAGTTTGGTCTATGAACTTTTATCCCAAATTACCAAGTTTTTTATCCTAAATTCGAATTCAAAAGATGTATTTAGCTATATAATGATGAACTATAATGAAAAGGGATCAAAGAAACGTTACCCAATGATTTTCTCTTCAAAAACCACTAAAAATCGCCTTCTCCCGTGCTCTCAATTAATTTTTCAAACTTAATAAATTAAACCCTTGACATTGATACTTCTGCATAGTTGTTTCCGCTTTTGCGGACAAGGGACCGCTTCTGCGGTCCCGCTTAAGAGAACCACTGGCCGCTTCTGCGGTTTCATTTAAAGATCTCAGATTTCGCTTCTGTCGTTCCCATCTCCGCTTCTGCGGAAACCCTACCGCTTCTACGGTTTCCTGGAAGTTAACCCAAACTTGCTTCTGCGATGAGGAAGCCGCTTCTGCGGTTCCCAAGCCGCAGAAGTGGAAATACCAGAAAGAAAAAGATACCAACTGCAACAAACTTAGAAATTTACCCCGTTAACCATCTGAAATCATCCCGAGGCCCCCGAGACCTCAACCAAAAGCACCAATACCACCTAATACCTTATTCGAACTTGCACCAATCCTTAAAACACCTCAAAAAACACCGAAAACCCGATTAAATCAAGGATTCAAGCCTAAGAACTTCAAATTCTATCAAAATACGCTTTCGATCAAAAACCTAACCAAACCTCACCCTAACGACCTGAAATTTTGCACACACATCCCAAATGACATGACGGAGCTACAACAACTTCCAAAATTTAAATCTGACCCTTGGATCAAAAACTTACGATCGGACCGGAAACTTCAAAAATTCAAACTTCGGCATTTCAAGCCTAAATGAGCTACGAACCCCCCAAAATACATTCCGAACATGCTCCTAACCCTGAAATCACCTAACAGAGCTAACGGAACCATCAGATTTCCATTCCGAGGTCGTCTTCACACTAATCTGAATATAGACCATTTTTCAACTCTTAAGCTCTCATTTAGGGACTGAGTGTCCCAAAATACTCCGACTCCTAACACCGAACGTCCCGGCAAACCAAAATAGCAGAAAAGAACTTAGGGGAAGCAGTTAATGGGAATCGGGATGTAAATTCCAAAAATGACCGGCCGGATCGTTACAACTAAATCCTGAATTTAGTAATATTTTCCATGTTAGATGTATTTTTCGTATTTACCATTTAATCATCGGTGATCGTATGAAAATATTAAATGTTAAAATTGAAAAGGTTAAAATGGCTCTTAATTTACTTTTTTATTCAAACTATAGAAGTAGACTTAGAGAATATTTTTAAAAATGTGATGAATTTGGCTTTAGAGAAGGAAAGGTTCTTAAACCTTGTCCGACTAGATGGAATTACATGTATGAACGTTAGTTGTTGCATATGAATATAGAAACTCAATAAACGCAACGTTTAATGCTCGTATTGGTCGTGGTGATGATGATGAACACCTTACAAATCAGGATTGGACTAATGTTAAAATACTTGTAGACTTTTTAGAACAATTTCATGTTGCTACAAATGAATTATCTGATCAATATTATCCTACTATTTCTAACTATTTTGTTTATGTTGCAGCACTTGCAGATTTGTTTACTCAATTTTTAGAGGGTGGGGTAATTTATCAACTTGCTATTGATTCTATAAAGATAAGTTTAAAAAATTTTCCCTATCCCCCCTATTTTTGGTGTTGCTGCCATGTTAAATCCTACCATGAAATTAGGAGGTCATCACTTTTGGTATACAAATATTTATAGGGCTTTATCACTTTCAGATGAGGAATTTTCTACACTTGCAGATGCAAAAACCTCAATTAAAACAAATACTCAAACAATTTATAATGCTTATCAACTTGCCTTAGATCATGCTAGACCAAATATTTCAACTCCTACTTCGTCTAGTTCGCAATCATCTAAAAGAAATGCGAGCCTAAAAGCACTTAGTTCTTGGATGGAGTTCAGGGGTTATCAAGGTGATAATATTGGTGATAGTTCACAACTAAATGAGCTTCAAGTTTATTTATTGCAGGGACTTGAATCAGAGAATCCTGACGGCTGCTTTGATGTTTTAGAATGGTGGAAGGACAAAGAAAAACACTATCCGGTTATTTCAAGGATGGATTGAGATATTTTAAGTATTGAAGCTTTAACAGTGGCATCGAAGAGCGCTAGTCAAGCAAGACTTCAAATCGGTGATCATAGAGCGTCTATGAGGGAGAGCTTGGAAAAATCAGTACTCTTTAGGGATTGGATCCGTTCGGAAAGAAGAAATTTTGGACATGCTGAAACACAACCGGAGATAGATGAAGCTTATGAAGAAATGCTAGTAGAACTTGTACAGGATGCTGCTTCATCCGGAAGTGGCGATGAAGAAGCTTCTTTTCCGCCACCACCAACGAAAATTCCTCTGGACCTTGAAGGATTTATGAAAATGAGCTTCAAGGTTATTTATCGCAGGGACTTGAATCAGAGAATCCTGACGGCTGCTTTGATGTTTTAGAATGGTGGAAGGACAAAGAAAAACACTATCCGGTTATTTCAAGGATGGATTGAGATATTTTAAGTATTTAAGCTTCAACAGTGGCATCGGAGAGCGATTTTAGTCAAGCAAGACTTCAAATCGGTGATCATAGAGTGTCTATGAGGGAGAACTTAGAAAAATCAGTACTCTTTAGGGATTGGATCCGTTCGGAAAGAAGAAATTTTGGACTTGCTGAAACACAACCGGAGATAGATGAAGCTTATGAAGAAATGCTAGTGGAACTTGTACAGGAAGCTGCTTCATCCGGAAGTGGCGATGAAGAACCTTCTTTTCTGCCACCACCAACAAAAATTCCTCTGGACCTTGAAGGATTTATGAAATTTGTTAGAGATAATACATAGACTAATATGTAACTTGTACTTTGGCACATCTTCATTAGTCTTTTTTTTTCCTTTTAATGATAGTATTAGCACCTTATTGTGCTCATTCCATTGGGGGAGGAAGACTGTGATGACTCGGCCGATCGTCTTAAGAATTTACACCTCGATCCCCTATTAACTGCTTTCCCCAAATCTATTTATGCTAATTTGAATTGTCGGGATGTTCGGTTTTGAGTTTCGAAGAGTTTTTGAACACTTAGTCCCTAAATGAGAGCTTAAGTATTGGAAAGTTGCCCGTAGTTAGAACAGTATAAAGACAGCCTCGGAGTAAAAATTCGATGGTTCTGTTAGCTCCGTTAGGTGATTTCGGGGTTGGGAGCATGTTCGGAATGTGTTTTGGAGGTCCGTAGCTAATTTAGGCTTGAAATGCCGAAGTTTGAATTTTTTAATTTTCCGGTCCGATAGTGAGATTTTGATTCAAGGGTCGAAATAGAATTCCAAAAGTTGTAATAGCTCCGTCATATCATTTGGGGTGTGTGTGTAAAATTTCAGGTCATTCGGACGTGGTTTGGTTAGGTTTTTGATCGAAAGCGTGTTTTGAGAGAATTTGAAGTTCTTAGGCTTAAATCATTGATTAATTCGAGTTTCCGATGTTGTTTTAGATGATTTAAGGATTGGTACAAGTTTAAATGATGTTATGGGATATGTCTGTAGGTTTGGTTGAGGTCCCGCGGCCTCGTGTGTGTTTCGGATGCTCAACAGGGCATTTTGGAGTTGTTTAAAATTGCAAAAAATTCCTTCAGTTGTTGCAGGACATTTTCCTTCTTCGCGATCGCGTCCTACTCCACACGTTCGTGTAGAGTAATTTTGGAGGAGGACTAGTTACCTCTTCACGTTCGCGTTCAATACCCCGCGTTCGCGAAGCTTTGGCATTTTCCTTCACCACGTTCGCGTAGTGTTATTTGGCACTGAGGGTTGTGCCTATTTTCCTCTTCGCGTTAGCATACCCCCTCTCGCGTTCGCGTAACTTTGCAAAGTCCACCCTCGCATTCGCGTACAGTACCACGCGTTCACGAAGAGCAATTCTGAACCATTATATTTTTCTCTTCCGCGTTCGCGAGTCTGGTTTCGCGTTCGGGTAGCATAAGTTGAGCAGCCTTCATTTTTCTTCTTTGCGAATGCGAGACTTCCTACGCGTTCACGATGCATTAAATACCTAGGCAGATATAAACATTTCAAAATGAGGGTTTAGACACTTTTACCAAAACTCAAGCTTGGGAGCTCGGATTTAAGAGAGATTTCGAGGGATATTCAGGGGCAACAATTAGGTAACAATTCTAAACTCCTTTTTGCTTGTAATCCACTAATATAATCATGAATTCGTCCTTTAATTTTGGATTTTGAATGAAAAATTGGTAAAACTTCCTAGACCAAATTATTGAGTTTTGAGTGGGTGTTTGACCTTCGATTTGAGAGATCTTTATATGGTTAGACTTGTGAGAGTACGAGGGTTCTGAAAATGTTAATTTCATCGGATTCTGAGATGTTAGCCTGAGGGCATTTTGGTTATTTTACCTAATTTTGTGCCTTAGCTTTGAATTAAATAGTAGAATCAGTTGCTTGAGATGTTATTTATGATATGTAATTGAATTGAAAAAGTTTGGGCCATTTGGAGTTGGATACGCATGGAAAACGTGTGGTTTCGAGTTGATTTTGGAGCCTGTTCGAGGTAAGTGGCTTGTCTAACCTTGTGTGGGGGACCTTCCCCTTAGGATATGATATTTGGTAATTAAATGCCTTGTACGTGAGGTGACAAGCGCGTACTTGAGCTAATTGTTGAAAATTTGGTTTTACTTAAATATTTAGACTAAGTTTCTTTCTTACCTGCTTTATTCCATTTGCAATTATAGCCAGTGTTAGTTTAGAAAAGCATGCTTAGTTGATCTAAATTGCTTATTTGCTTAAGTTGCTTTGTTTGTACTACGTGAAGTATGTTAGGCTAGAACTACCTGTTTTCCTTGTATTTTTTAACTTCATTTCTGAATATCTTCTTGTTGTGACTGCGTATTTACATTGGGACTACAGATGTGGGATTTCGTAGCCCCCCCCCCCCTATTTATTTACTTTGGAACTACGGGTTAGATTTCTGGTAGATCCCCCTACTCATTTACTTTGGGACTACGAGTTAGGTTCCCGGTAGATCCCCTTGCACATTGATAATTGGACTACGGGACGGTATCCCGGGAGATCCTTCAGATATACTCATATGATGGACTACGGGACGGTATCCCGGGAGCTCCTTAGACAGTTGATGAAATGGACTACATGATGGTATCCTAGGAGATCCTTATTGTTGGTATTGATATTGAGCTATTTTACTCCGTATTACCTTATTCTCTGAGTGTTAATTGTTGCCTTGTATAACCTGTCTTACTTCATAGTTGTACCCATTATTTTTGTTTATTTCATGTTGTTGCAAGACTTAGTATTATGTTTATTCTCAGTAGGGCCCTGACCTTCCTCGTCACTACCCAACCGAGGTTAGGCTTGGCACTTACTGAGTACCGTTGCAGTGTACTCATGCCCCTTCTGTGCATGTTTTTTATGTGCAGATCCAGGTAGCTGTACCCAGGCGTATTATCCTCGAGGTTAAGAGATCTAGCAGAGACTCGAGGTACATCTGCCACATTCGCAGACCAAGAGTCTCTATCTTATTCTAGCTTTAGCAGTTAGCTTTTCCTTTGGTACTGTTGTTTTAGACATTCTGGAGTTAGAGCAGTGTATTACCTTCCGTTAGCTTGTGTTCCTGTGAGTTTCCGGGTTTTGGGGTGATATTGTAGACTTTCGCGTTATTGAGTTGTATATGCCGAACGGCATTTATATACAGTTTTCCTTCTAGTTGGTTCAGTTTTATTTATTTGTTTCCGCAAGTTATGTTGTTTCCACATTGTTAGGCTTACCTAGTCGTAGGGACTAGGTGCCATCACGACATGTTCATGGAGGGCAAACTGGGGTCGTGACAAGTTGGTATCAGAGCTCTAGGTTCATAGGATTCACGGAACACAGGTCGGTTTATTAGAGTCTCGGTGATCGGTAGGGAGACGTCTGTACTTATCTACGAGAGGCTATGTAACTGTTAGGAAAATTTTCACTTCATTTGATTTCCTTGTTGTGCGATATTTTGACATCACCATTCTAAACTTCTGTATTCTATTCTCTCACAGATGGTGAGGACACGCGCAACTCGAGATGATCAGGCACGCGCACCCCATACTGCAGCCGTCAAAGGCCGAGGCCAAGGTAGAGGTCGAGGACGCGCATTTGGTGCAGCCAGAGCAGCTGCGCGAGCTACCGTCAAGGCACCATCAGCATATCCAGCCGGAGCCCAGGCACCTGGCAGGCCTACTACTGCCACTACTACTCCAGCTCTTCAGGAGACTTTGGCTCAGTTCATGATACGTACACCACCTTAGCTCAGGCAGGGTTCCTTCGCCTTGCTGCAGCCACATCTCAGGCTGGGGGAGGAGCCCAGACTCCCCCTGCCTGCTCTCCCGAGAAGATAATATATGTGGAGCAGGTCCCAGAGATTATTCTCGCACCGCCTGCGGTGCCAGTTCAGCCCGAGGACGGGTCAGCTGCTTTAAAGGACGAGCAGCGAAGACTTGAGAGGTTTAAGAAGTATGATCCTCCGTTATTCAGTGGATTAACATCAGACGATGCCTTGGGATTTCTAGAGGAGTGCCACCATATTCTTCACACTATAGGCATAGCAGAGTCTAGCGAGGTTTCCTTTACTGCCTTCCAGCTTCGGGGAGCCGCCTATGATTGGTGGCACACTTATGAGATAGACAGTCCAACAAAGGCTGCTTCACTGACCTGGACCCAGTTCTCAAATATGTTCATACAAGAGTTTGTCCCTCAGAGTCTTAGGGACGCATGGCGTGCAGAGTTTGAGCATTTGCGCCAGGGTGATATGACCGTTTTGGAGTATGCTATCCGTTATACCAGGTTGGCAAGGCATGCACCGGCCTTGATTGCTACAGTCCGTGAGAGAGTTCGCAGTTTCATTGAGGGTCTTATCCCACCCATCAGATCTACCATGGCTCAAGAGTTGGAGATGGACATTCCTTATCAGAAGGTAGTGAGCATTGCTAGGAGGATCGAGGGTATGCTCGCCAGGGAGCGAGAGAAGAGAGAGGCCAAAAGGTCTCGAGAGTCGGGCCACTACTCTAGTGCCCGTACCCCAGCAGTAGGTCATCATGGCAAGGGTTATGTGGGTCGCCCCATCCATTCAGCTCTTCCAGTAGCCAAAAGTGCTCCAGCTCCGCCTAAACCTCAGGAGCCTTACTATGCACCTCCAGTTTCTAGCGCGCTTCCTGCGCGGGGTGCTTTCAGAGATCAGTCTAGCAGACCTGGCCCTAGTCAGTCACAGCCTCCGCGTCCTCCCATAGCTTGTTTTGAGTGTGGTGATACACGCCATATGGTTAGGGACTGCCCCAGACTTGGTAGGGGTGCATCTTCATAGACTGCTCAGCCACAGCGTACTCCTCAGAGTTCTCAGGCCATGATCACAGCTCCAGCTGCTACCCCATCTACCCAGCTGGCTAGGGGCAGAAGTCAGGAAGGTAGAGGTCGCCCTCGAGAGAGAGGCCAGGCCAGATATTATGATATTCCTATTCGTACAGAGGTTGTTGCCTCCGATTCAGTCATTATAGGTATTATACTATCTTGTCGCAGAGAGGCATCGGTTCTATTTGATCCGGGATCTACTTACTCTAATGTGTCTTCTTACTTTGCTCCGCATTTGGGTGTACCTCAGAATTCTTTGAGTGCCCATGTTTATGTTTCTACTCCTGTGGGGGATTCTCTTATTGCGGATCGTGTTTATCCGTTATGTCTGGTTACTATTCGTGGTTTTGAGACCAGAGCAGATTTATTATTACTCGATATGGTTGATTTTGATATTATCTTGGGCATGTACTGGTTGTCACCCCATTTTGCTATTCTTGATTGTCACGCCAAGACCGTAACACTAGCTATGCCAGGTATTCCGCGTGTTGAGTGGAGTGGTACTTTAGATCACACTCCCAATAGAGTTATATATTTCCTTAAAGCTCATCATATGGTTGAGAAGGGGTGTGCCGCGTATTTAGCTTATGTAAGAGATGTCAGTGTTGATACCGCTTGTGTTGATTCGGTCCCAGTGGTACGGGATTATCTTGATGTGTTTCCAGATGATCTTCCGAGCATGCCGCCTGATAGAGACATTGATTTTGGCATTGATTTGTTGTTGGGCACTCAGCCCATTTCCATTCCTCTGTTTCGTATGACTCCTCCTAAGTTGAAAGAGTTGAAGGATCAGTTGCAGGAATTGCTTGATAAGGGTTTTATTCGACCCAGTGTCTCACCTTGGGGTGCTCCTGTCTTGTTTGTGAAGAAAAAGGATGGTTCTGTGTCCATGTGTATCGATTATCGCCAGTTGAACAAGGTTACAGTAAAGAACCATTATCCTTTGCCTCGTATTGATATTCTTTTTACCAGCTTTAGGGCGCACAGGTGTTTCTAAGATTGACTTGTGCTCAGGTTACCATCAGTTGAAGATTCGGGAGCCAGATATCCCGAAGACTGCCTTCAGGACTCGGTATGGTCATTACGAATTCCTTGTTATGTCATTTGGGCTGACCAATACCCCAACAGCTTTTATGCATTTGATGCATAGTGTGTTCAGGCCGTATCTCGACTCATTTGTGATTGTTTTTATTGATGATATTCTGGTGTATTCCCGGAGTCAGGAAGATCATGAGCAGTCCCTGAGGACCATGCTTTAGACCCTGAGATAGAAGAAGTTATATGCAAAGTTCTCAAAATATGAGTTTTGGTTGATTTCTGTGACATTCTTAGGCCATGTGGTATCGAGTGAGGGCATTTGGGTGGATCCGAAGAAGATAGAGGCCATGCAGAGTTGGCCCAGGCCATCCTCAGCTACAGAGATTAGCAGTTTCCTTAGTTTGGCGGCTACTACCGTCGTTTTGTGGGGGGATTTTCATCAATTGCGGCCCCTATGACTAGATTGACCCAGAAAGGTGCCCCATTTTAGTGGACAGAGGAGTGTGAGGCGAACTTTTAGAAGCTCAAGACAGCTTTGACTACAGCCCCAATTTTGATATTGCATACTTGTTCGGGGTCCTATATAGTTTATTGTGATGCCTTGCGGGTTGTCCTCGGAGCGGTACTGATGCAGGATGGTAGGGTGATTGCCTACGCGTCCAGACAGTTAAAGATAAATGAGATGAATTACCCTGTCCACGACCTCGAGTTAGTTGCTATTGTTCATGCCTTGAAGATCTGGCATCGTTATTTGTACGGTGTGCCTTCTGAGATCTATACTGACCACCGGAGTTTGCAGCACTTATTCAAGCAAAAGGATCTAAATTTGCGCCATAGGAGGTGGTTAGAGTTGCTGAAGGACTATGATATTACTATTCTGTATCACCTGGGCAAGGCCAATATGGTGGCGAATGCCTTGAGTCGCCGTGCGGAGAGTTTAGGGAGTTTGGCATATTTACCAGCATCAGAGAGGTCTATGGCGATAGATGTTCAGGCCTTAGCTAGCCAGTTTATGAGATTGGATCTTTTAGAGCCCAGTCGGGTTCTAGCTTGTGTGGTTTCCCGGTCTTCTTTATTTGATCGTATTAGGGAGCGGAAGTATGATGACCCTCATTTACTTGTCCTCGAGGACAAGGTTCAGCATGGTGATGCCATAGATGTGACCATTGGAGATGATAGGGTATTGAGGATGCAGGGTTGGATTTGTATGCCTAATGTTGATTAGCTTCGAGAGTTGATTTTAGCAGAGGCCCATAGTTCGCGGTATTCCATCCATCCGGGTGCCGCGAAGATGTATCAAGACTTGAGGCAGCACTATTGGTGGAGGTGGATGAAGAAAGATATAGTTAGGTATGTATCTAGATGCCTCAACTGCCAGTAGGTGAAGTATGAGCACCAAAGACCGGGCGGGTTGCTTCAACAGATAGAGATTTCGGAGTGGAAATGGGAGCGCATCACCATGGACTTTGTATCTGGACTCCCATGGACCTTGAAGAAGTTTGATGCTATTTGGGTTATTGTGGTCGGCTGACCAAGTTCGGTCATTTCATTCCTGTGTGTACCACTTATTCATCGGAGCGGTTGGCGGAGATTTATATCCGGGAGATCATTCGTATGCATGGTATTCCAGTTTCTATTATTTCAGACAGAGGTACTCAGTTTACATCGCGGTTCTGGGGAGTCGTGCAGCAGGAGTTAGGTACTTGGGTGGAGTTGAGCATAGCATTTCACCCCTAGACGGACGGACAGTCCGAATGAACTATTCAGATTCTTGAGGATATGCTCCGTGCGTGTGTGATTGATTTTGGAGGGTCTTGGGATCAGTTCTTGCCATTGGCGGAGTTTGCTTTCAACAACAGTTATCAGTCCAGCATTCAGATGGCGCCGTATGAGGCTTTATATGGTAGGAGGTATAGATCTCCGGTGGGTTGGTTTGAGTCGGGTGAGGCCAGGCTATTGGGCACAGAGTTGGTTCAGGACGCATTGGAGAAAGTTAAGGTGATTTAAGATAGACTCTGTACAGCCCAGTCCAGATAGAAGAGCTATACGGATAGGAAGGTTCGTGATGTTTTGTATATGGTTAGAGAGCGGGTTCTGCTTTGAGTTTCACCTATGAATGGCATTATGAGATTTGGGAAGAAAGGGAAGTTGAGTCCGAGATTTATTGGCCCTTTTGAGGTATTGAGGCGTGTTGGGGAGGTTGCTTACGAGCTTGCCTTACCTCCCTACTTGGCAGGAGTTCATCCGATATTTCATGTTTTGATGCTCCAGAGATATCATGGTGACCCGTCACACGTGTTGGATTTCAGTTCAGTCCAGTTGGACAAGGATCTATCCTATGTTGAGGAGCCAGTGTCTATATTGGACAGGCAGATCAAAAAGTTGAGGTCAAAGAACATTGCTTCAGTAAAGTTCAGTGGCGGGGTCAGCCAGCCAGGGAGGTGACTTGGGAGATCGAGCAGGATATGCGCAGCAGTTACCCTCATTTTTTCACTACTTTAGGTATGTCTCTATGCTCGTTCGAGGACGAACGAATTTTTAAGTGTAGGAGGATGTGATGACCCGGACGGTCGTCTTAAGAATTTATGCCCCGATCCCCTATTAACTGCTTTCCCAAAAGCTATTTATTCTAATTTGAATTGCCGGGATATTCGGTTCTGAGTTTCGGAGAGTTTGGAACACTTAGTCCCTGAATGAGAGCTTAAGTGTTGGAAAGTTTCACGTAGACGGTACAGTGTGAAGATGGACTCAGAATGGAAATTCGATGGTTCCGTTAGCTTCGTTAGGTGATTTTGGGGTTGGGAGCGTGTTCGGAATGTATTTTGAAGGTCCGTAGCTAATTTAGACTTGAAATGCCGAAGTTTGAATTTTTGAAGTTTTCGGTCCGATAGTGAGATTTGGATCCGAGGGTCGAAATGGAATTTTGGAAATTACAGTAGCTCCGTCATGTCTTTTGGGTGTGTGTGTAAAATTTTAGGTCATTCGGACGTGGTTTGGTTAGGTTTTTGATCGAAAGCGTGTTTTGAGAGAATTTGAAGTTCTTAGGCTTAAATCATTGATTAATTTGAGTTTCTGACATTGTTTTAGGTGGTTTAAGGATTGGTACAAGTTTGAATGATGTTATGGGATATGTCAGTAGGTTTAGTTGAGGTCCCGGGGGCCTCGGGTGTGTTTCGGATGCCCAACGGGGCATTTTGGAGTTGTTTAAAATTGCAAAAAATTCCTTCAGCTGTTGCAGGACATTTTCCTTCTTCGCGATCGTGTCCTACTCCATGCGTTCGCGTAGAGTAATTTTGGAGGAGGACCAGTTACCTCTTCGCGTTCGCGTTCAATACCCCGCGTTCGCGAACGTTTGGCATTTTCCTTCACCGCGTTCGCGTATAAGACCTCGCGTTCGCGTAGTGTTATTTGGCATTGAGTGTTGTACCTATTTTCCTCTTCGCGTTTGCATACCCCCTCTCGCATTCGCGTACCTTTGGAAAGTCCACCCTCATGTTCGCGTACAGTGCCACGCGTTCGCGAAGAGCAATTCTGAACCATTATCAAAACGAGGGTTTAGCCATTTTTACCAAAACTTAAGCTTGGGAGCTCGGATTTGAGAGATATTTCGTGGGATTTTCAGGGGCAACGATTGGGTAACGATTCTAAACTCCTTTTTTCTTGTAACCCACTAATCTAATCATGAATTCGTCCTTTAATTTCGGATTTTGAATGAAAAATTGGTAAAACTTCCTAGACCAAATTATTGAGTTTTAAGTGAGTGTTTGACCTCCGATTTGAGAGATCTTTATATGGTTAGACTCGTGAGAGTATGAGGGTTCTGAAAATGTTAATTTCATCCGATTCTGAGACATTCGCTTGAGGTGCATTTTGGTCATTTTACCTAATTTCGCATCTTAGATTTGAATTAAATAGTAGAATCAGTTGCTTGAGATATTATTTAAGATATGTAAATGAATTGAATAGATTTGGACCATTTGGATTTGGATACTCGTGGAAAACGTGTGGTTTCGAGTTGATTTTGGAGCCGGTTCGAGGTAAGTGGCTTGCCTAACCTTGTGTGGGGGACCTTCCCCTTGGGATATGATATTTGGTAATTGAATGCCTTGTGCGTGAGGTGACAAGCGTGTACTTGAGCTAATTGTTGAAAATTCGGTTTTACTTAAATATTTAGACTGAGTTTCTTTCTTACCTGGTTTATTCCATTTGCGATTATAGCCTGTGTTAGTTTAGGAAAGCATGCTTAGTTGATCTAAATTGCCTATTTGCTTAAGTTGCTTTGTTTGTACTACGTGAAGCATGTTAGGCTAGAATTACCTGTTTGCCTTGTATTTTTGAACTTCATTTCTGAATATCTTCTTGTTGTGACTGTGTATTTACGTTGGGACTACGGATGTGGGATTTTGGTAGCTCCCCCCCCCCCCCCCCCCCC
>MU709291.1:151363-172807 GCA_026770625.1 Nicotiana glauca
TTTTGGTAGCCCCCCCCCCCCCCCCCTGTTTGTTCACATTGGGACTACAGGTTAGATTCCCGGTAAATCCCTCTGCACATTTACTTTGGAACTACGAGTTAGAATTCTGGTAGATCCCCCTGCACATTGATAGCTGGACTACGGGACGGTATCCCAGGAGATCCTTCAGATATACTCATATGATGGACTACGGGACGGTATTCCGAAAGCTCCTTGGACAGTTGATGAAATGGACTACAGGACGGTATCATGGGAGATCCTCATTGTTGGTATTGATATTGAGCTGTTTTACTCCGTGTTACTTTATTCTTTGAGTGTTAATCGTTGCCTTGTATAACCTATCTTACTTCATAGTTGTACTCGTTATTTCTGTTTATTTCATGCTGTTGCAAGATTTAGTATTATGTTTATTCTCAGTAGGGCCTTGACCTTCCTCATCACTACCCAACCGAGGTTAGGCTTGGCACTTACTGAGTACCGATGTGGTGTACTCATGCCTCTTCTGTTCATGATTTTCATGTGCAGATGCAGGTAGCTTACCCAGGCATATTATCCTTGAGGCAGAGAGATCTCGCAGAGACTTCGAGGTACAATTGTCGCGTTTGCAGACCAGGAGTCTCTATCTTATTCTACCTTTAGCAATTAGCTTTTCCTTTCGTACTGTTTCTTTAGACATTCTGGAGTTAGAGCAGTGTATTACCTTCCGTTAGCTTGTGTTCCCTTGAGTTTCCAGGTTTTGGGAGGATATTGTAGACTTCCGCGTTATTGAGTTGTATATGCCGAGCGGCATTTATATACAGTTTTCCTTCTAGTTGGTTCAGTTTTATTTATTTGTTTCCGCAAGTTATGTTGTTTCCGCATTGTTGGGCTTACCTAGTCGTAGGGACTAGGTGCCATCACGCCATGTTCACGGAGGGCGAACTGGGGTCATGACAAAGACTAAGAAAGATATTGCATTTTTTGTTAATGTCGTAATAATAAAAATTATAAGGCATTTCCTTGAATATTTCTTTGCGATTTATTTTGTGTTTAAATTTAAATTAGAAGATTTAAGTCATAATTATATAATATAATTTACAAAAAATTGCCTTAGATAAAAATTTTCATATACGACAATTTCTTGTAAATTATATAGTGTGTGTATGTGTGTGTGTGTGTATATATATATATACAGGTCCATTTAGCCCGGGACCATGTGGGCTTAGGCCCGCAGTGGGTCGGTTCCACCCTCCAGGACCGTTAAGCCCGGGACCGCTAGAGACCGGCCCACCAGAACCCGGGACCATTTGTCCCGGCCCGTTTAGCCCATTTAGGCCCGGGACCGGACCACAATACAACGTAGTCATAACTATTATTTACATAATATGTCTCAGTCTCTATTGTCTTTTATCTGATATATCATATCATTATTATTTGGGTTGATTATCATGATTTTAGTAAACCCAAGAGACTGGAGAGATTAATGACTGAGTGAGACTGAGGGTATATTGTGAGTGATATTCATGGGTTGGGCTGCACGTCCCAGCAGGCTTTGTTGATTCATGTCATGATTTGGCTTATTATAACGCTTGGGCTGGATCGGCCTCTCTGGAGTTTGCACATCCACAGTGGGCGTAATGTTACCGGTTATTTACTTTTGGACTGGATCTGCCCTAGTCTACTTGCATTTTGGGCTAGATCTGCCCTGTTCTGTGTTGAATTTTATTGCAAAACCTGAAAGCATGTCTAAATTCTTGTACCTTTACTTGTAGTTTAGGGGTATTCATAAAAATCCGAAAAGTCGAACTAAACCGAAAACCAAACTAAACCGACAAAAAAAACGATACTTTTTGGTTTGGTTTACTTTTGGTTTTGAATTTTAAAAATCGATTAAATTTAGTTTGGTATTGGTTTTAATTAGGAAAAAAAATCGACAAAAAAATCGAACCGAATCGACTATAGGAGTAGCTATTTCAAATTTATTATTACACCTATATATATGTTTATTTTTATACAAAGTTTCAAAAATTTAATTGTAAATGTTAATAGTTTGCACTTTTAGTATAGTTCTTTACCTTTACATTCTAGTTTGATTGGTAGTTTTCTTTTGTTAAGTGAATCCATTTCGTGTTGAAAATAATATATTTTTAATTGAATCCTTAAATTATTCATCACTATTTGATTCAATTATCATCAACATATCTTGGTAAATAATAGATTTCACAACAGGAAATTGATTTGATAGTGTTACGTTGAAAATGTGGTCTCCAAAATATATGTTTGGTAGTGTATGTCTTATATTTAAGAAAAAACCAACAAAACCTGACATAAATCGAATCGAGAAAAAATCGAATTAATTGGTTTGATTTGGTTCTAATATTTGAAAAACCGACTTATTTGGTTTGGTTTCTTTTTATGAAAAAACCAATCCAAACCGAACCATGAACACCCTTACTTGTAGATTATAAATTTCTGAGATATCAATGTTATATTTGTCATAAGTTTTCGTACTGTTAATACTGATGTGGACTGTATTACTCAAACTCGTCACTACTTTCGATCCAAAGGTTAGATTTGTTACTTATTGAGTTAGTTGTACTCATGCTACATATTGTACCTCGTGTGCAGATCTAGGTATTTCCGGTCACGGTGGTAGCTGATTCACAGAGTTCTGACATTTGGAGATCATCGAGGTAGCTGCTTTGGCATCTACAGGCCTTGACTCTCCTTCCCTATCTTTCAGTTTATTATTTCAGTTCTACTTTCCTGACAGTGTACTAGCCTATGTCATTATGTAGATGCTCATGTACTCAGTGACACCCCGGTTTTGAAAAAACTTATGTATTGGGTTATAGTATTCTATTCCGTTTTTATGAGATTTTTATTTATTTAAACTGTTTTAGTGTAGTTCAATGTTGAAAGTGTTGGAAATATATGAGCAGTTGCTTGCCCAGTACCATGATAGGCGTCATCACGACATGTTGGGTTTTTGGGTCTTGACAAGTTGGTATCAGAGCCTAGGTTACATGGGTCTTACCAGTCACGAGTAGGTTCAGTAAAGTCTTACAAATTGGTACGGAGACGTCTGTACTTATCTTAGAGAGGCTACCGAAACCTTAAAGAACCTTCACATTCTTGTATTCTTGTCATGCGTATCTGTTGATTCCGAACTAAACTTCTACTATTCTATTCTCTCACATATGGTGAGGATATACGCTACTGGACAGGGTGGACAACCACCAGTACCACCAACTAGGGCCACGAGAGGACGTAGTCACGGTAGGGGTCGTAGTAGGGGTAGAGGTGCAGCTCATACAGCAGCTAAAGTAGCACCTGCAGATCCGCCAGTTGCTCTAGCTCAGGAGAAGGTTCCAGATGTGATTGAGCCAGTGGGGCTAGCTTAGGCACCAGCTGTGCCCATTGTGATTCCAGGTCTTCAGGAGGCTTTAGCTCAGATATTGACTGTATGTACTAGCCTTACTTTTATGGTTTCTGTTCAGACTAGCCATTTCTCAGGCCGGGGGAGGTTATCAAACTCATACTGCCCGTATTTCAGAGCATGTGAGCAGGGACTTCAGACACCGAGGGTACTACCAGCCCAGCCGATTGCAGTTGTCAGTATAGGTAGGTCCCGTTATGACTAATGATGAGCAGAGGAGACTAGAGAGGTTTGGGAGACTCCGGCCACCATCATTCAGTGGGGCAGAGTCAGAAGATGCCTATGACTTCTTGGATAGGTGCCAACAGATTCTCCGCACGGCGGGTATTGTGGAGACAAGTGGGACCTCGTTCACTACTTTTCAATTTACTAAGGTTGCCTTCAGATGGTGGGAGGCCTATGAGAAATGCAGGCCAGTCGATGCAGCACCACTTACATGGCATGAGTTCTCCATTCTCTTCTTGGAGAAGTTTGTTCCACAGACCCGCAGGGAGGAGTTTTGCAGGCAGTTCGAGTAGCTATGTCAGGAATGCATGTCTATGACCCAGTATGAGATGAGGTTTTCAGAGTTGGCTCGTCACGTAGTTTGGTTGGTTCCCACTGAGAGAGAGGGGGAGAGAGAGAGAGGATTAGGAGGTTCATTGATGGCCTTTACTATCAGTACCATTTTGTTATGACTCGGGAAAGTGTATCAAGTGCTACGTTTGATGAGGTGGTTGATATTGATTGGCAGCTGGAGATGGTCGTAGTTGGGAGCGTGAGGAGAGGGAGGCTAAGAAGCCTCATGCTTTGGTGGTTTCAGCAGTGTTCCTTATGGGGGTCAATTCCACCACAGCAGGGGTCATCCTTACAGGCCCACTTAGATGGCTCGTCTAGTTCATCGTGGTACATCATCTAGACATAGTTTATTCAGTGCTAGGCCGGGTCAGTCATCTCTTAGTGATCTCCTAACTCAAAGTTCATCTCGTGCATCTTCAGTTCAAGGTCATCTACACCAGGTCCCTCTGGTAGTTATTCTGGTTTACTAGGTCCGCCTCAGTATTTGCCACCATTTTCTGAGAGGGGATATTTTGAGTATGGAGAGTCGGGTCATGTGAAGAAATTCTATCCTAGCCTTACGAGAGTTCCAGTTCACAAGAGGATTCAAGCCACGACTTTAACACCAGTTACTCCACCACCCACCCACCCAGCTCAAGGTGGGCTCAGGTAGCTAGAGGTCGCCCTAAAGGGAGAGGCCGATCAGGTGGCGATCAAGCCCAATTCTATGCTATTCCTACCAAGCCATATGTCGTTGCTTCAGACATAGTGATCACAAGTATTGTCTCAGTATGCCACAGGGATGCTTTTGTATTATTTGACCCTGGTTTCACTTATTCATATGTATCATTGTATTTTTCTCATTATCTGGATATGCCCCATAAGTCCTTAATTTTATCTATTCATGTATCTACAGTAGTGGGTGATACTATTATTGTGGACCATGTATACCAGTCGTGTGTGGTGACTATCGAGGGATTGGAGACTAGAGTTGATCTCTTATTGCTTAGTACGGTTGATTTCGATGTGATCTTGGGTATGGACTGGTTGTCTCCATGTCATGGTATTCTGGATTGTCACACTAAAACCATGACATTAGTGATGCTGGGTTTGCCAGGGATCGAGTGGAGAGATTCTCTAGATTATGTTCCCAGCACGGTGATTTCTTATTTGAAGGCCCAACGGATATTTGAGAAAGGGTGCTTATCTTATTTGGACTTTATGAGGTATGTTGGTTCTGATACTCCTACTATTGATTTTGTTCATGTAGTGTGAGACTTTTCAGATGTGTTTCCTATAGACCCATCGGGCATGCCGGCCGACAGGGATATTGACTTTGGTATTGACTTGGTGACGGGCACTCATCCCATTTTTATTCCTCCGTATCTTATGGCACCAGCTTCAGGAACTTCTTAATAAGGTGTTTATTAGGCCTTGTGTGTTGCCTTTGGGTGCACTAGTTCTATTCGTGAAGAAGAATGGTGGTATTATGTGGATGTGCATCGCCTATAGGCAGTTGAACAAAGTTACAATCAAGAACAAGTATCCTTTATCGTGTATTGATGATCTATTTGACTAGCTTCAGGGAGAAAGGGTGTTCTTTAATATTGATTTGAGGTTTGGATATCACCAGTTGAAGATTCGGGACTCGGATATTCTAAAGACGGCATTTAGGACCCATTATAGTCACTATGAGTTCCTTGTGATGTCTTTTGGCATTCATGCATCTGATGAACATATTTCAGCCATATCTCGACACATTTGTCATAGTATTCATTGATGATATCCTGGTGATGTAGCCAAGGGGCATGCCCAGCATTTGAGGATTGTGTTGCAGCAGCTGAGGTATAAGAAGCTTTATGCCAAGTTCTCCAAGTGTGAGTTCTGGCTTAGTTCGGTGGTGTTCTTAGGGCACGTGGTGTCTAGTGAGGGGATTAAGGTGGATCCAAAGAAGATAGAGACGGTTTAGATTTGGCCCGGGCCATCCTCAGCTACTGAGATTTAGAGCTTTCTCGGCTTGGCCAATTATTACCGTCACTTTGTAGAGGGTTTATCATCTATTGCATCACCTTTGACCAAATTGATCCAGAAGAGTGCTACTTTCAGGTGGTCAGATGAGTGTGAAGGGAGTTTTCAGAAGCTCAAGATTGCTTTGACCACATCTCTAGTTCTAGTTTTGCCCTCAGCTTTAGACTCTTATACATTGTATTGTGATGCTTCTTGGATCGGTATTGGTTGTGTGTTGATGTAGGGGGGTAGAGTGACTGCTTATGCTTTGCGTCAATTGAAGCCTCATAAGAAGAACTAACATGTCCACGATTTGGAGTTGGCTGCCATCGTTTATGCATTGAAGATTTGGAGGCATTATCTCTACGGTGTGTCTTGTGAGGTATTTACGGATCATCTGAGTCTCTAACACTTTTTCAAATAAAAGGATCTAAATTTAAGGCAGCGGAGATAGTTGGAGCTACTAAAGGACTATGATATAACCATTATGTATCATCTTGGGAAGGCCAATATGGTGGCAGATGACTTGAGTAGAAAGGCGGTGAGTATGGGTAGACTTGTAGTCATTTTTGTTGATGAGAGACCTCTTGTAGTTTATGTTCAGGCCTTGGCCAACCAATTCGTGATATTAGATGTTTCGGAACCCAGCCGGGTTCTAGCTTGTGTGATTTCTGTCTTCCTTATATGATCGTATCAGAAAGCGCCAGTGTGATGTTCCCCATTTGCTAGTCCTTAAGGACATGGTTCAACACGGTAATGTAAAGTATGTTACTATTGGGATGATGGGGTGTTGAGGATGTAGGGTCGGATTTGTGTGCCTAATGTAAATTGGTTGCGTGAGTTGATTCTTAAGGAGGACCACAGTTTGCAGTATTCAATTCATCCGGGTGTCGTGAAGATGTACTATGACTTGAGGCAGCACTATTGGTGGAGGAGGATGTGGAAAGATATAGTGGGGTTTGTAGCTTGATGCCTTAACTATCAGCAGGTGAAGTATGAGCATCAGCGATCGGGTAGATTGCTTCAGAAGCTTGAGATTCTGGAGTGGAAATGGGAGCCTATCACCATGGATTTTGTAGGTGGGCTCCCACAGGGTTCGAGGAAATCTGATGCTATTTGGGTGATTGTGGATCAGTTGACCAAGTCTGTGCACTTTATTCAAATTGGGACTACTTATTCTTCGGAGCAGTTGGCAGAGATTTACATCTATGAGATTGTTCGCCTTCATGTTGTGCCGGTGTTTATCATTTCAGATCGGGGCACGAGTTTACCTTGCAGTTTTGGAGAGCCGTGCAGCGGGAGTTAGGCATACAAGTTGAGCCGAGTACAAAATTTCACCCTTAGATGGACGGGTAGTCCGAGCGCACCATTCAAATATTGGAGGATATGCTACACGCTTGTGTCATAGATTTGGGGGTTCATAAGATTGGTTTCTGCCACTCGTAGAGTTTGCCTTTAGTAACAGCTACCAATCGAGCATTTAGATGGCTTCATATGATGCTTTGTATGAGAGATAGTGTCAGTCTTCGGCGGGATGGTTTGAGCCGGGTGAGTCTAGTATATTGGGTACTAACTTGGTTTAGGATGCTTTGGACAAGGTTAAATTGATTTAGAAATTGGCTTCGCATGGCGCAGTCTAGATAGAAGAGTTACACTGATCGGAAGGTTCGTGATGTTGCCTACATGGTTGGAGAAAAGGTACTTCTCAAGGTTTCGCCTATGAAGGGTGTTATGAGGTTTGGAAAGAAGGGCAAGTTCAGCCCTCAGTATATTGGACCGTTTGAGGTGCATTAGAGGATTGGAGAGGTGGCTTAAAAGCTTGCCTTACTGCCTAGTCTGTCGAATGTTCATCCATTCTTTCATGTTTCTATGCTCCGGAAGTACGTCGGCGATTCCTCTCATATTTGGATTTCAGCACAGTTCAATAGGATGGTGATTTGACTTATTATGTGGATCCGGTGGCTACTTTGGATTGGCAGATTCAAAAGTTGATGTCAAAGGACATAGCTTCAGTGAAGGTGCAGTGGAGAGGTCAGCCAATCGAGGAGGCTACTTGGGAGACCGAGTGGGAGATACGGAGCAGATATCCATGCCTATTTGAGACTCCAGGTATGTTTCTGGACTTGTTCGAGGCGAACGTTTGTTTAAGATGGGGAGAATGTAACAATCTGGCCGGTCATTTTGAATGTTGTAGCCTCTTTCCCCATTTACTGCTCATTTTATGCTTATTAGTCGCTATACGACTTGCCAGGGTAGTTGGTTCGGTTCTAGGGATGTTTCGGAATGAGTTGAGACACTTACTCTCAAGGTTGGGAGCTTTAGTTGAAAAGGTTGGCTGGATGTGAAGTATATGTAAATAGGTCTGGAATGGAGTTTTGATGGTTCCATTAGCTTCGTTGGGTGATTGTGGACTTAGGAGAGTATTCAGATTGTGATTTGGAGGTCCGTAGTTGAATTAGGTTGAAATGGAGAGAGTTGGAAAATTAGAAGCTTTGGAAATTTAGAAGTTGACTGAGAGTTAACTTTGTGATTGCCGAGCTCTAATTAGGGTTCCGAGAGTTGGAGTAGGTCCGTTGTGTCATTCGTGACCCGTGTGCAAAATTTAAGGTCAATCGGACTTGAATTGATAGGTTTCAGCGTCGAATGTAGAGGTTGGAAGTTCATTAGGCTTGAATCGATGCACGATTCGTGATTGTAGCGTTGTTTGATGTAATTTGATGCTTCGAGCGAGTTCGTATGATATTTTAGAATTTTTTGGTATGTTTGGTTGAGGTCCCGAGAGCCACAGGTAGATTTTGGATAGTTAACAGAGTGAACATTGGACTTGGAAGACTATTGAAGATTGCTGGTGTCAAGTTTTAGTTTTCTTCTATGCGATCGCGTGGATAAGTCCGCGATCGCGAAGGCTTGTTTGGGAAAGCTGGGATTTTACTCTATGTGTTCGCGAGCTGGAGTGTGCGATCACGTAGGTTGTCCAGGCAGTGCATCGCGAACGCGTGGGTTAAGCCGCATTCGCGAAGAGGAAAGGAGGCAGCTGGGTTCACACACGTTTGGTCTTCGCGATCGCGTGGGTTTGAGGAGGCTGTTTATCGCGTTTGCATGGTGCTTTCCGCATTCGCGTAGGGTGAAACTGAGAGCATTATAATTTGTGTTTGGCAATAGCAAAGTAATTTCAGCGATCACGATCAAGGACTTCTGGGCAAAATATTGAATCCAAGAAATGAGGGTGTAAGTTTATTTCACAATTTAATTTGGGAGCTCGGTGAGAGGCGATTCTTGGAGAGATTTTCAAGGGAGTGATTGGGGTAATTGATTCTTACTTAGTTTTGGTTAAATTTCATGTTTATATATTTGATTTCATCATTTATTTAGTGATTTGGATTGAAAAATTGGGGGGAAATAGAGAAAATTTCTTAGGCCGAATTTTGGAGATTAGATCAAAATCTAGGTATCGAATTTGAGTAATTTTAGTATGGGTAGACTCGTGGTTGAATGTGTGTTTGGATTTTGTGATTTTTATTGTATTACAAGATGTGGGCCCGGGGGTTGACTTTTGAGTTGACTTTTTAAATTTTAATTAAGAACATAGCATTTTCATATAGAATTAATTCCTATAGCTTAAGTTGATCGTATTATATTATCTGTGCCTAGATTCAAGGCATTCAGATGCCGTCTTGAGAGGCAAGGCTTGTTGGAGTAGAGCTTTGTACAGTTTGAGATAAATAACACTTCTAAACATGATTCTGACAATATGAAATCCCAAATTACGTGTTATGTGATTTGTGTTGAGGTGATACATATGCTAGGTGACGAGCGTGTGGGCGTGCACCGTAAGAATTGTAACTTGGTCGATTCTATAGAACTATATAGTTGAATAAACTTGTTGTTACCCGTATTTTCACCATGTGTTAAGAGTAATTGAGCTACCGGTTATATTAGAAATTCTGCTTAGGCTCCGTGTTGGTTCTGTTGGGACCCATAGATGTCGTGTTACATGTTGAATTATTTGCTTCATTTGTCAATTTGTACTCAGTCACAACTATTATTTGCATAATATGTCTCAGTCTCTATTCTTCTTTATTTGATACATCATATCATCGTTGTTTGGGCCGATTGTCATGATTCTGGTTACCCCGAGAGACTGGAGAGATTAATGATTTAGTGAGACTGAGGTATATTGTGAGTGATATTCATGTGATCGGGTGGCACGTCGCAATAAGATATTTTTGTTCATGCCATAATTTGGCTTATTATAGCGCTTGGGCTAGATCGGCCCCTCTGGAGTCTACACATTCACAACGGGAGCAATGCTTGCAGTTATTTATTTTTGGGCTGGATCTGCCCTGGTTTACATGCATTTTGGGCTGGATCTGCCCTGGGCTAGATCTGCCCTATTCTGTGTTGAATTTTATTGCAAAACCTAAAAGGATGTCTAAATTCTTGTACCTTTACTTGTAGATTATAAATTTCTGAGATATCACTGTCATATTTGTTGTAAGTTTTCGTACTGTTAATACTGCATGCACTATATTACTCAAACTCGTCACTACTTTCAGTCCAAAGGTTAAATTTATTATTTATTGAGTTGGTTGTACTCACGCTACACCATGCACCTCGTGTACAGATTCAGGTGTTTTCAGTCACGATGATAGTTGATTCACCGAGTTCTGACATTCGGAGATCATCGAGGTAGCTGCTTTGGCGTCCGCAGGCCTTGATTCTCCCTTCCCTATCTTTCAATTTATTATTTCAGTTCTACTTTTCAGATAGTGTATTAGCCTATGTCATTATGTAGATGCTCATGTACTCAATGACGCCCCGATTTTGGAAAAACTTGTGTATTGGGTTATAGTATTCTATTTCGTTTTTATAAAATTTTTAATTATTTAAATTGTTTTAGTGTATTTCAAAGTTGAAAGTGTTGGAAATATCTGAGTAGTCGGCTTGCTTAGTACCATGATAGGCGCCATCATGACATGTTGGATTTTTGGACCGTGACAAGTAACTTCGATTTATTCGGTTTGAATACTAACTAGTGCATAGAGTTATAAACAATAATATCCTTAATTCAAGTACTCAAAATTACAAAACTGAAAACGTTTGTTGACAAAAGTTTTGTCCAAAACCAGCAAATATCAACCCATAGAGAGAAAACTATATATAAAGGAATAAATTTTATCATTAAAAATGTCTTATTACTTTCTTAGAGTTAATTGATGAACTTCGAGAATAAATGAAAGTAAAATTTTAATTTTTTTTAATATTTATGTTATAAGTAATAATATGTGCATTATGGTAATATAATATATATTTAGGTACGATATCAATATTTTCGTATTTTATTTTAAAATACCAAATAATAATATTTTTAAGAACTTAAATCAAATACCATACCGAATATCAAATACCAAAATTTTGATTTTGGTACGGTAATTTGGTATTTTTCAAATTATGCGTAGTCCTAGCCAAAGGTGTCTTGGGCAGCTCCTTTTTTCAATTATTACCAACTTTGTGAAACATAGATAGACACAAAGTAGGCGTTTGCCATAAATTTTGGATTTTTTTTTTCAGAAAAATATTTCAAATATTATGTGTTTGTGTATAGAATTAATTTGATTTTTGGCAGATTTTGAAAATTAAAAACTTCAAATTTCAAATATAGCTTAAGACCCCTTTTTGGACCAAATCATGACTATTTGGTACTTTTAGCTAAAAAAAGTTTTAAAAATAACTTTTTAACATGTTAAAACTTAACCCAAAATCATATCCAATCATATTTTTAATTTCAAATCAAACTTTACCCAAATCAGCTTTTTCAAATAATATTTAAAAATCTATGTCCAAACGGACAGTCAACAAACATGCAAATGAGGAGAGCAATGAGGGACTGATTTATCTCTAATAAAATATTGCATCAGATCAATTTCAAGAGGAAGTTTTGACGTAATATTTTATGCCTATCGAATCTAAAATTAAACTTTATGAGTTCAATCTTTAGTATTGAATTTATTTTATTTTTAAAATTTTGTTTAAACCTGCTATTTATTGTAATTTTAATAAAATTATATATATAAATATATTTCGCATAAAAAATACGAAATTTAAATAAACCCGATATTAATATGCTACATCCGCCTCCGCTTATCCACCTTAGCATACTAATTGGGCTAGGTATCTAAGAACACCGTTCAAGAACTCTGGACTTTGATAATGTTGTCTCAAATTGTTCATGGTTGTCTAATGCAAGTTCGAAAAGTAAGCTTTCATCATGATCACTAATAGCCCGTTTGGCCAAGCTGCAAAAATTAGCTTATTTTAAAAAGTATTTTTTTTTTAAAGTGCTTTTCTCAAAAGTACTTTTGGTGAGAAGCAGTTTGTGTTTGGCTAATTAGTTTGAAAAGCACTTCTGAGAAGCAATTAGTGTTTGGCCAAGCTTCTTTTTGGCCAAAAGTGGGTTTTTTTTTTTTTTTCCAAAAGTACTTTTGGTGAGAAGCAGTTTGGGTTTGGCTAATTAGTTTGAAAAGCACTTCTGAGAAGCAATTAGTGTTTGGCCAAGCTTCTTTTTGGCCAAAAGTGGGTTTTTTTTTTTTTTTCCAAAAGTACTTTTGGTGAGAAGCAGTTTGGGTTTGGCTAATTAGTTTGAAAAGCACTTCTGAGAAGCAATTAGTGTTTGGCCAAGCTTCTTTTTGGCCAAAAGTGGGTTTTTTTTTTTTTTTCCAAAAGTACTTTTGGTGAGAAGCAGTTTGTGTTTGGCTAATTAGTTTGAAAAGCACTTCTGAGAAGCAATTAGTGTTTGGCCAAGCTTTAGAAAACTGTTTCTAAGTGTATTTTTCTCAAAAGTGCTTCTCAAAAAAGTACTTTGGAGAGAAGCTAATTTTTTCTACTTCTCCTCAAAAGCATTTCATTCCAAAAGCTTGGCCAAACACCTCAATTTTTTGCCAAAAGTACTTTTGGAAAAAAAAAAAAAAAAACCCACTTTTGGCCAAAAAGAAGCTTGGCCAAACAAGCTATTATAGCTAGTTCGGTCAAAATTATAAAATCAGTTTATTTCGAAAAGTATTCTTGGTGAGAAGCAGTTTGTATTTAACTAATTAATTTGAAAACAGTTTTAAGCAGTAGTTAGTGTTTTGACCAAACCTTTACAAAGTATTTTTAAGTGTCTTTTTTTCAAAATAATTTTTGGGAAGAAACTACTTTTTTTGTTTATTGAAAATTGCTTCTGCTTTTATTGAATTTTTTTTTTACCTTCTAAAGTCGGATCAAATACCTTAACTTTGGGGAAAAAATTACATGTGGGCGGAGAAAACTTAGCCAACAGGTTATTATAGAGCCGACAATATGGACTTGACCTGTTGGGCCAACCTAGCCTAACCAGTGATTTATTAGGGCTGGGATAGAATTTTTGAAGCCCGTTTAAAAATGAGGGTTTTAAGCCCGGCCCGAGAGGCTTGACTAAGGCTGGCCGGCCCGGCCCGTGGGCCTAATAAAATATTTATTTAAAATATATAAAAAATAAAAAGTATACTGCTTTTAGAGATGGAAATTCAGAACTAGATCTTTACTAAGAGGAACCAAAATTTGGTCTTGAGAAGTTTCAAGAGATGATGTTGTCATGTATTGAAAGGACCATTCTAGAAAATATCCCGATCTTTCAATGATGGTGCATGATGTACTTAGCATTCTTATTACCATTGTACTATTGGAATCAACATTTAGCATTGGTGGCGTGTTCTTACAAAGTACAGAAGTTGCATTTATTATGAAAATGTCCAAACACTTGTTACTACTTGAAATTTGCTGCACATATTTTCCCGAACTCAAACTGGTAATATTTTTTTATGTAAATTTGAATATTATTAATTTTTAAAATTTAATTATTTTTAATATTTAACTAATTAATAATTCATATGAACTGTAGATGAAAGTGAAGATGTTAAGACAACCTTGTGACAAGCGGATTCAAATGTATTTGATGAGGATGTTGTGTTGGATATCTCATAAGCATCCTGAACGTTCTCTTGAATGGTTTGTTTTAAGTTTTGACTTTTAGTGAATGAAATATAGTCCTATCTTTTACTTTTTTTAGTATTTATTGTGATATATTGGAACAATATAAAAAGTTATTAAGTTTTGCGAATATTTTTCAATAAAATATTTTTTAGCTTTTAAATAATTATCTTTTTTTAGGTCAGAACTTAAAGAAAAAATATTAAAATTATATTTTTAAAAATGATAGGCCGGCCCGTGGGGGCCCGCGGCCCACATAGGGCTGAGGTGGACTGATCATTATAAGGCCCATCAAAATGATGGACTAGCCCAGCCCATCTCGTCAATTGCTAAAGCCCACGTGGACAGCGTGGCCCGACCCATCTTGATAGCTCTAGGTTATTAGGACCATTACTTGAGTTGATAAAAAGCAGTACACCATGATACAAAAAAATAAAAAATAAAAAGAGAAAGGGAAAATTATACTCCATAGTGGTGAAATGGGAAATGAAATGGAATTCAAAACCGAGGGTGAGGATAGAAGTACTAAATTACCCTCCTATTGTCCAGCGCGCAATATTCCGCATGTGGATTTGGTCCCTCCAACCACTCCCTTCATTTGAATTTGAAACCCGAAAAGAAAAGAAAAGAGAGGAAGAGAAACCAACAAATTCTACGTATAAAATTGATTTGTTCACAGAATTACATGTGCCTCCTCTTTATGTATTCTGTAGATTTACCGGTGAAGTAACGCTACTTAACGGCGCGCTCTTCTGCAAATTCAAATCCTCATCCCTCCAAACCCAATTGGTCATTTCCCCCACCCCTTAAAACCCACTTCTCTCACTTCTTTTGAAACCCTAATTCAACCAATTTCAAAATTTCAACACCCCCCTTTTCTAATATACCTAGCCAATAGTTAATCCTTCTCTTTTATCATTTGATAATACCCTCTTCGTTGCAAATTTAAGCATTCAATTTACAGTCTTGAATTTGAATTTTTCGGGGACAAAATCTTGGGCTTAAATAGGTTATTTTCTTTAAGGAATTATGGACGAGGAATGTGGAATTTCTGATCAGTCTATTGGGGTAACTGGATCTGGGACAAAGGTTAGGGATTTTGCCCTACTGGATGTTCATACTTGACTTATTCCTGTACTTTCTTTGTCGGGTGTTTATTAATTGTTTTCTTTTTCCTTAAATGTTTCAGGTCATGGTAGGGGAAAAGAGGGGCCGCGTTCAAGTTGAAGAAAGATCAGAACTTTGTCACAAAAGAGTGAAAATGAGGGATCTTGAATCTGTTCTGCGTAGAGAAGGTATAGTCTTTTTTGAAATTTGTGAACTTTAATTTTAAAATTTGCTCGTAGGAATCTTGATATTCTGAAGGATTTAATAGTGGGAACTGAAAGTCGAAAACTTTAAGCAATTTGTATTTGTAATTCGACAAATATATAATGAATTGGTTAGTCAAGATGAAGTCTTTATGATTTTCTAGTGCAGTGTCTATGTTTACTGACATTTAAGTTCTGTATCTCTGAGAAATATTTTGCTGTTTTGTTCAAAATTTGAAACTTTGTGTTCCTTGAATTTAAAGATCCAAGTCTTGTGAAGGTTACTTCGTAATATTTTTATCTTGCTCCACCAGAGAGAACTGAAATGGTTACAGACCCTGCACTTAGATTGCTTGATCTGAATGCAAATATTGCTGCTTCTGGCAATGCCAATGCATCACATGTTGAAGAGACCAACAAACTGCCCTCTCTGGGGAATAAAGACAATGGTCACGAGGGTGACTCTATAAAGTCAAAAGGGTTTGCTTTAGATCTGAATGCAGAAGATGTTTCTAGCTCTATTAATCATGAACCCTTGCATCCGTGTAAGAATTCATCCTTCGTGAAATCAAAGGACGATTTTGAGTGTGCAAGTTCTGTTGGTCCATTGGACGAGAATGAGTCGATGAGACTCTGGAATGAGATGAAACAAAATGGTTTTCTTTCACATACTCACGGAGGTGCGCCAATGCCAAAGCTGCAAGGGAGGAAAAGTAAAAATGATGGGATGAGGAAAAAGATGGAGCTTGCGAAGAAAGAACGAGTTAACAGGTTTGCAAAAATTGCTGCACCTAGTGGGCTGCTCAACGGGTTAAATCCAGGGATCATAAACCATGTCAGAAACAGTAAGCAAGTTCATTCCATTATAGAAGCCCTAGTAAGGTCCGAAAAGCATGAAAATGCCCAAATGAAGGGTGGATCGAAAGACCTTGGTGAAAGAAAGAAAGAACAGGAAAATATAATTGGTCCCGGAGCAAGTAAATGCAACCTTGCTCATAAAGATCTGCCAGGAAGCAGGTGTACAAGTGGTTACCTGACATCACTGAATAAATCAATCTCTTTGAACTCAGGGTTTATAGGAGGAGATGGAGGTTCATGCATGGTTGACACCAGGGTTACTGGAAAGATGGTTTATCATCCAAACCATAACGTTGACACTGAGGATGATGCACTTGCGCTGAAGTTGTCATCAACAACAACCATTGCTTCAGATAATACGAGCTCATTATCTAATGAGGAATCAGCAAACTTAGCAAGTGTTACTTCACTTTCTGTTAAAGGTTGGTTTTTGTTTTCCTTCTCTTATTTTGTTCTCTTCTCTTGGAATAGACATTGTGCTTAATATGACGAGTTAAATATGCTGCTGAAAACTTCTGAGTTGACGCTTTAGCATTTGTGATTAACATACACTTGGAAATCTAGGCGTAACTTCAAGTAATGGCCCATTTGTCATAGAAATCTTGTTTTACCAATAGTAACGTGCTGATATAGAATTTCTTGTGTAATTCAGCTGCTAATGTAGCTTCACAATGGTTGGAATTGCTTCATCAAGACATAAAAGGACGTCTTGCAGGTATAGAAAAGTTCTCTAAGGCGCTTGCAGGGTATTTAGCTTGGATCAAAATTGTAACGCACTCCATTCTATATTTGCAGCATTGCGGCGTAGTAAAAAGAGAGTCCGGGCTGTAATTCATACAGAATTCCCTAGCTTATTGTCCAAAGAATTCTCATCTAATCAAGAGAACAGTTCGTATGGTTCACAAAATTCTTCTGTTGGTCACTTTGACAATTCTATTGCTCATGCACATCGTGCTAGATGGACTGCATTGTTTGACCAGATGGATAAAGCTCTTTCTGAAGAAGAAAAGCAACTGGTGAGTCTACTAAAATCTTTAATATCAATTGTACAATGTTTGAGAAATAAATGTTGAAGGTTCATTCAAAGAAGCAACTCTTCATTCTGTGCTTTGCCTTTTGCAGAAAGCCTGTTTAAGTCTGAGGAAATTCTGTTTGAATAACAATGCTTGATGTAATTTTCAAAAACTATATTAGAGCACCAATTATGATTGCTTCATGTTATACAATATCCCGTCGAGTTTGTTTAAATTGAAGCATGTGTATGTAATTTTATTTTTAAGCCAGGTGTAACTTCACTATTGAAATCTATTGGAAGGTATAACGAAACATTTTGTTTGGGAAATCTTCTCAGTTTCATCATAATATGGATAAGGATGATCTGCTTATTGAAGAAAATCCAAATATGCATACTCTAGATATCTCACCTGTCTGTATGTGTTTTGTCTTCTTTTAATTGTGTCACGCTTCTTTACCTTATGCCTCCTTTTCTCCTATCCTCCACAAAGAGATATTTATTGTCTGTCTGTTGCACTTGAATTTTAGGAAAGTTCGCTGAACCAAGTAAGGCAAATGCAGCTGCAATGTGAACATGGTCTTCAAAAATATGGCGTACCATATAGTTTGCATCAGATGGGGATATTACAAAATGACTGCAGGTAAGTGTTCAGACAAAAGCACCCTTATATGTGCTGTCCTTTTTGGAGTTGAAGCGGGGGAGTTCATGTGGCCCTTGCTTTCAACTTGCAAGTCTTTTGACATTTTAAACTAACTAGTCTTATGGTACGTGCCTTGCGCCTGTACCCATACCAATATATACATAATTTTCAAAAGAAATCACATAAGTATTACTCGTATTCAAAAAATCACGTAAATCACACATTGTAGATGTTTTTTTGTAATTTATGACGACTTATGTGAGAATTACTTATAAAAATTATTATTATTTCAGTGACCTAGTACCAAAAAGAAAACACAAAAGATTTGGGGATGAAAAGATTTGACCCTATAGCTCCCAAAGAAATTGATAACGACAATGTAAAGTCTAAAAGAAATTACGGGTGAGTTAATATTTTACAATAAATAACTTAATATAGAAAAATGCAATGAAGCATTGTCATTTGTTGGACAGAACGCAAGAAAAGCAAAAAATGTCAACTTATTTATAGTATATTTTGTTTTCTACTATTCCATCTTTAAAGTTCTTATAAAGAAATACATACAAATTATTACTATTAATTTCGATATATAAATTTCAGTATCTTATCTATGCTTGACTTATCTAATTGGATCTGTCTTAATATGTATAAGGTCAACAAAAAGTTTAAAGTACATTATATTTCATTATGACTATAATTAAATTAATTTCAAAATATAGTCATGCCATTTATAAACTTATTTATAGATAATTTTTTTACTTGTCCTATATATTTATAGGTTTGGTTTACGATGTATAGGAGATCTCTTAAATAGTTTTGGACTTAAAATTAGTAAGCAAATGATTATTGGTAAATTTCAATATATTCATTTGAACTTATGCTCTATCAATAGATCTTTTCATTTGAATTTCTATGCATAAATCAATCTGAGTGTTCTTAATTTTTTTAGAAATTGCATAAATCACTCTGTTTAAGATTTATCATTTTGTGTTGTAAAGTGGATAGTGAATGCGTTTTGAAATATTCACACAAAGAGAACTATTTTAAAAACAAATTAAAGAATAAGGAGTTCTAATTGCTTCCTATTTATTCTTCTTTCAATTAATTTTATTTTCTTTTTTTACTAAAACAATAAAATTATGAAGAATTATTCGGCAACAATTCTATAACAAAGATAAAACTCCTAAACCTAAAAAGAGTTTTAAGTACACGCTAAGGTTCCTACTTTGATTTGCTGGTATTTCATTTATAGATATGGTATTTACATAGTTTAAATATGGAAAAACATTAACACAAACAATTTAGTAGTAGTTGGTTTTGAAGTGTCAAGTATTAGAAAAATAATTACATGACATTGATTTTTTTTTAAAACGAACGATATTTCGCTAAGGGCTTTCGTGCTTTTAATATAGTATAGTTAACTCGTAAAGTCTCATGCCCAAGTCGAATCCAATCTAGAGTTGAGATCATACAAGGGTACTTTACCAATCAAGGGATAGACCTATCTTGTCTAATAGTTTGTTTGGCCAAATTGGAAAAATCAGCTTATTTTGAGAAGTGCTTTTTTCAAAAGTACTTTCGGTGAGAAGCAATTTTTGTTTGGCTAATTATTTTGAAAAACACTTCTAAGCAGCAATTAATGTTTGACCAAGCTTTTAAAAATTGCTTCTAAGTGTATTTTTCTCAAAAGTGCTTCTCGGAAGAAACTATTTTTTTTCCCTTCTCCAAAGTTGCTTTTGCTTCTACTCAAAAGTACTTTTTTCCCTTCTAAAAGCTTTGCCAATCACTTCAATTAAAAAAAAAAAAACACTTTTTTTTGCTTTTCAGCTTGGAGAAGCTTGGCCAAACATGGTATAAGTAAGCAACCTGACTTAGACCACAGAAATGAGCGTACCCTAAAGTTCTCCTCTCTCCTTTTTAGTCAACATCAACCCCATTTTCATGATACAATTTTAAAAAGGACTTTGAAGCATTTTGCATGACTGAAATTGAGAAGAAAGAAAAACTTAATGTAACAAGGAGAACTTAAACGGTTTAAACCGTGCAAATTTGAGCACACTGCTGAAGGCTTTATACATGTCTGTAATTACTAAGGCTATGCTGACTAGTATTTCAGTTGGCAGTGCATACAAGAATATCAAAATGAAGGTAAATATACATTGGCCTGAATATCTGCTTGTCTGCAATTTATTATTCTTTCGTTGGCATAAAGTTTATGATTTTTTCTTCATTGCATATTGTGCACTTGATGAAGCTTGCTTATGTTATTCACTGTGCAGATTAGAGAAAGCCGAGAGTTCAGAAAGGGATTTAGCAGTCAGGGCAGCTGCTGCTTCCATTTATTCAACATGCAACTTTTTATCTTCGATGGAAAACCTACCTTGTTGCTGACGATTTATTTGCAATTTCTTCATGTAATACTGGAGTCACTTATACTCTACTTTTCACTCTCCTGATTCAATCCTACTTACGTATTCAATGTGCAATGTTGTGGTAATTGGTGTTAGCTTTTAACTTATTTATAGTTCACTTTGGTAACCTTCAGACCATATTCACACTCTAGTTGATTTCTATTATAAAAAATTTGGACTCTAGTTGCTATATTTATGTAGACATTGATGAATTATGCAGATTTTGTGGGAATATACAAGGTGTTAACTAGTAGACTGTGCTCATTATGGTATGTCTAAAGCAGATTATAATGTGTATAGTTTGATAACATAAGCACTGTGTACTAACTAGTAAAGATTAAATGTGACCAGAGTATCATACTACATTATCAAATGAAGGAATAGTGGATAGTCTGGTCAGGAGACTCGCCTGATGTCTGATATTATTGTATGGAACTCTATTATGCTTAGTAGTACAACTCTACGTGCGAAATATTAAAAAGAAATTAAATGCATAAATTGGTTTTATATATTGCCAATACTTTTGGCCGATTGTCTACTATCTCACGCCTCTAACAGCGTAAAATTTACACGCCTCAAATAATCAATAGTTATGAAGGTTGATTTGTGACCTACTATTTAACCTATGTTAACTCAAGACCCAAGTGCATTTTGGACAAATTATTTTCATGATCCATTTTTTAACTTGAGCTCTTTTCCCCATTCAAACTAGTTCAATCTGTCTATTTGATGCCCCTGGATTATAATCTAACGGACCCCAATGGGTTACAATAAAAGTCAACAAAACCTCATATTCACGTTAAATACACAGGAAAATATAATATAAGTTCCTCTGCAATTCAGCTAGGATGAGAAAGGAGTCCAAAACTTAATTAATGAGTTTTTGAACATAAAATACCTTTTTAATGTTTTTAAAAAAAAATTACATTAATGGGTATTTCGCAGTTTTATACTGCGAATTGGGTTAACGAATTTTTTCCGTTAATGCATTTCGCAGTATAAAACTGCGAAGTAGTTTATAATTAATTATTTTTACCTATTTCGCAGTATTGTACTGCGAATTGCCCAGTCTTATTTAATTAAGGCAATTCGCAGTATAGTATTGCGAAATGGTAATTCACAGTACTAAACTGCGAATTGCTTTAATTAAATAAGCCTCGTCTTCTTCCCTGGACCACGAACCACCATTAAAAAATCCCAAATCCTTTTTATGGTCTGTCCCCCCCCCCCCCCCCCCCCCC